>JAQZBX010033937.1:0-25190 GCA_029593785.1 Cabassous unicinctus
GTTGTCCCAGCACCATTTGTTGAAGAGACGGTTTTGTCCCGTTAACATGGACTTGGTAGATTTGTCAAAAATCAGTTGACCATATAGGTGAGGGTTTATTTCTGGATTTTTAATTCTATTCCACTGATCGATGTGTCTATCTTTATGCCAGTACCATGCTGTTTTGACCACTGTAGCTTTGTAATATGTTTCAAGGTCAAGCAGTGAAATTCCTCCCATGTTTTAGATTGCTTTTGGCTATTTGGGTGCACTTTCCCTTCCAAATGAATTTGGTAATTGCCTTTTCTAAGTCTGTAAAGTAGGCTGTTGGAATTTTGATTGGTATGGCATTGACTCTATAAATCAGTTAGCATTACTTTTTTGGTTTTTTAAATTTTTCTTATTTTTTTAGCATTACTTTTAATATATATGTATTTTTCTATATAAAAAACATATATATTAAAAATTATTTAATATTAAAAGTAATTGAATATATCTTCCTAGAAAGATATTCAAGGGAGAATTAATAGTAGCTGCCTTTCAGGAGAGAAGCAGGGTGGCTGGGTTCAGAGGAGGAAAGAGACTTCCATTATATACCTTGATGTACACTTTGACTTTTGTATCATGTATGTACAATATACTCTTTATTTGATAAATGAAGTTAAAATAAAGAAAATTAAAAAGCATTGGATGCGTAACTTCACTCATTTTAAGATAAATAAGACACCAATTTTACTCCATCAGATTGGGAAAAATTAAAAATGTTTTATAATCTGTCTTGGTGAGGTACTAAGAAAAGTCACTCTCAAACACCTGAGAGTGGGAAAGTAAATTGATACAACTCTCTGGTGGCAGTCTGCAACATCAATTATACTTTAAAATGCTCAAAACAAACAAACAAACAAAAAAACAAAACAAAATAAAATAATATGCTTATATTCTTTGATGCAGCAATTCCATGTCTATAAACTTATCCTAGAGATAGAATCATATATAATGCAGTGGGATATTCACTATAAGCTATATAAGCAAAAGTTTGGAAACAAACTAAATGTCCATCAATAGGAGACTGCTTGATTGAATATACATTAGTATAGCCATAAAATGGATTACTATGCAACTAAAAAAAAAATAAGGCAGCTCTACATGTACTGATATGAACTAACCCCCATAAAATACAAGGTAAAAAAAAATTCAGTGTAATACACAAAACTAAATAAAAGTTTATATAAAGGACTATGCTTGTATATGCAACACATAACTCTGGAAGGAGACTCAGGAAGAGGTAATGGTGGATGCCCATAGGGAGAAGAATTGTAAAAAGCAGGGGAAACCTGCTTTTTAGTATACATTCTTTTCTACCTTTTGAATTCTGTATAATGTGCATGAATTATCTATTTTAAACATTCTTAATGAAATTTATTTTTAAAATTATGAATTGTATGGCCCATGTATACAAAATAGATACGTACAGAATAAAGTCTGATAGTATAAAATAAACTTAAAATAAAAACACTATTTTGTGGCCCTCAACACAAATCATAGCAAAAATTCTTACCTAAATAATTGCTGAAAGTTTGGTTTAATGAAGTTTGCTTCAATATTTTGTCTTATGCATATGATATGGGTTATTCCATGTTTCTGTAGTATAGGTAGCTATAAAAAGGGGAGAGAAGGGAGAGAAAGGAGAGAAATAGTTTAAAATAGTAAACAATACCTTACTATAACACAGCTCTTTGAAAACACATAAGACTCAACATTAGAAATAATAAAGCCACATCTGAGCCTTAAGCATGGTGGATTAAAGCTAATTTTATAAAAATATAACTGAAGTGATTAGCAAGATAATTCAATGACTCAAAATACACTAAATGTACTGAAAAGGTTAAAAAAGATATTCTTTTTATTTCAGAGCTAGATGGGATCGTAAAGATAATCTACTTGGGAAATTCAGTATAAAACACAAAAACAAAATGAAAGTTTATATATAGGATTATGCTTGTATATGCAACATCTAACTCTGGAAGGACACTCGGGAAGAAGTAATGGTAGATGCTTATAAGGAGGGGAATTGTATCTAGAAGATCAAGGTGCAGGGAAACCTGCTTTTTAATAGTGATAAAAAACATGACCCTGGAGTCATGATAGCCCAAGCTTTTGGACTATAACCTTTGTTCTTTAGAGGGGGACCACTAAGACAGAATAGTTAAATTACTAAATAATTAAACATCACCTACCTACTTAATAGCATTACCAGAGCACAAATCTCTGTCTACCACTCCTTCTAGTATGCTTTTTTCTACTACAAACAATAATTTATTCATACAATTCAGAGATGCAAATCAATCTTTCAGTTTTAAAATTCTTCTAAAGTTAAAAATGTCAACTCCAATGAATGAACAAATCATGCTGCTGAGAGGAATGATTTAAAGACCTTATGGGAAGCGGGTGTGGCTCAATGGATAGAGCCCCCGTTTACCATATGGGAGGCCCGGGTTCGCGTCCCGAGGCCTCCTTGTGAGGGCACGCTGGCCTGAGCGGTGCCGTGGGCTGATGCAGCAACCTCACGGCAGGAAGCGGGTATGGCGCAATGGATAGAGCACCCGTTTACCATATGAGAGGCCCCGGGTTCGCTTCCTTGTGAGGGCAGGCCGGCTCACGCAGCGCCGTGGGCTGATGCAGCGCCGTGGGCTGATGCGGCAAGACCTCACAGCAAGGGGGAGATAAGCAGACACAGAGAAGACACGCAGCAAATGGACACAGCAACACAAGCAGCAAGGGGGGGATAAATAAATAAAAATAAAATCTTTAAAAAAAATAAATAAATAAATAAAGACCTTGTGTTTTCTAAGACATTTCCAGCTTATAGCCCTATATATTTAATTCCCACTTTCTGCATTAAATAGTCCAAAAGAGTAGTACAAATAATTCATCGGTATTAATAAGAAAAATATATATGGTTTTCAAAAGTTTTAAATGTTAATCTCTGCTGCAAGTTTTCGTATGTCTGATGTCTTTGAAACTGAACAAATGTTAAAAAAAAAAAAAACATTGCTAAGTGAAAGAAACCAGACGCAAGTATTACATATTGTATGAGTCCATTTATATAAAATATAAATAAAAATTAATTTATAAAGATGGAATTAGATTGGTGGTTATGTAGGTCTGGGAAAGGATAGAGGGATTGAGAGGTGACTGCTAAGGGGTATGAAGTTTTTCTTTTTGGGGTAATGAAACTTTTCTAAAATTTTTTGTGGTGATGAATGTCCAACACAGTGATTACACTAAAAGTCACTGATTGTTAAAAATAAATAAATAAATAAATAAATAATCATGAGATATGGTAAGGAAAAAATAATATGGTTTTCAAAAGTTTTAAATGTTAATTTCTACAGCAAGTTTTCCTATGTTTGGCATAGATTAGAATTCAGTCATTTTTATATTTCTTAAGTATAACCTTAAGGGAAATAAGTATTTAGGGTAGGATTAATCATCAATGTATCTTATTCACATTTATGTCAACTTCTAAAATGAATTCAATGTTCATTCTTTGATTTAAACTCTCTGATCTATGATGGAATTTTTATATCTATTTTATTAATGTGAGAAACTACAAGAGGACATCTATAATTATAAAAACCTATTTTATCAAGCATGAAGGCAAATTAGAATATTACTAAATAAAATAAAAACCTCAAAATAGAACCCAAAGGTAATAGCAAACAGAATATTTTGTACATGTCTATGGATTTTTTATATAAAGTAAATTATGACTTTATCCAATACCTACAAACAATAGAGAAATTTACAAAAAGAAATAGTTTAGTTACAAAGAACCTAAATTTGTCCCTTTCATTACAACTGTACTTCAATGTAATGAAAGGCCTAAGAAAATGAGACTTTGAAAAGGAGTTTATTCCCTAAAGTTTCTTTATGCGCATTATTATTATTACTATTTTTGATGAAAGATAATGTTAAGTTAGAAAAAGAAATATGGGCTATACTATGGTGATTCAGAGTGGGCTATATCAAATTTTGCCATAGAATAAACAAGGTCCTTTTCCTAAGTCTAATACAACCATGGTAGAAAAGGGGGAGAAACTGTTGTGAGAAGACAGACTTGTAAACAAATATTTGTAATGTGATAAATACTATAATAAGCATAATTATAAAGTGCAGTGGGAATAGAAAAAGCAAATCATCTGGAAACCATCTTGAAGTCCAGTATTTTGTGAATACTACATTATTTGGGTAATAACTTTGCTTATATTTATCATTTAAAAGTGTCAGTTATCCACAGTTACCTTTTCCCTAATATTTTTACTAACTCCCCACCTTTCCAACCTAGCTGTGTAAGGCCATCAAAATGACCAGGGTTAATCTTGTGTCATAGCTCAATAGTAAAAATACCTTCTAGTTTAAGGAGTGACTCTAACTTTTAAAAACTTCCAATGTCCTAAAATTTGTAAACATATCAAGTTATATTATGAATATTTAAGACTCTACAGTTATTACAAAAGCTACTGTAGATAGATATCATATCACAATTTAAATATACTGACTTCTAAATAGCCAAGGTAAGGGAGAATTTGTAGCATTTTCATAAGCAAAGAAACATTAGCATGGATTAAATCCTCTGGGAAGGGACAACATTACTACATATATTAAAATGATATTCTATCCATTCTAACTAAATAACTCAGGAGCCTATTAATTTAGTTTGACTATACAGGACATCTACACAGTGCAATGTTTGCCAACCTGGAGCACCGAGAACTCTAAAGTCTGCAAAAACAGAAGTGGGATTTGAGTCACTTTCAATTAAAATACATACATACACACACACACACACACACACACACACTTATCCTTGATAAGGAAAATGTAACTAAATTGTTAAATTTCCTTATTTTGGGCTTTAATTATATCTCATATTGTTCAGACACTATGATTAGCCATTACTAATTACTAACAGATGTCTAATATTTTAGAGAATAAATAGATTAATTATTTGATAGAGTAAATCTTTCAAACACATGGATTTCATGAGAAAAATAAAATATAAGAACTCATGTGTGATTTGTGGTTTTCAATTTAGACTTCCTAAAACAGAACTCTAACTACTAGAAAAACTTACCCCGAATAGTTGGTTAATAAAATCCCTTGGTGAACCTAACCTAAAGTTCATACCTTACTCTTCATAGCAGATGAATATGGGCCTAAAAACAATCCAGGTAAAATTTCCTAGAAAAAAAATTGAGATATTTATCATCAGCAAATGAAATCCATATATGTACCATATAACTGGATTTGTGGGGTGTTTTCATAGTTGTTATAATAATTTTCTTAAAAGTTTATTATTTAAAGAGTATTTCCTAGGCAGACTGAGCAAATCTAGATGTGCTTTATAGTATCAACTGAGACATTAAAAAAATAAATTTTTACCTTTTGACAGAGTCTTAACAACTTAGCTCTCAGTCGTGATATATCATTCCCTAGGTACTAATATAGTGTAACCTTTGTCAGTTTTAAAAGACATCATAATTATTTGGGTATAGGTCTGAGTTCTATCAGCTTCTTCTGGGTAGAAATTGTGTTTTACTTGTTTTAGTCTCCGTAGCACCAAGTAAAATGCCTCATACGTACTCACATATTTTTATAAAATGTATATTCACTACAAGAGAATGGAATAGACTTTTAGAAGTCAAGGGATTCCCAGGAAGAGGAGACATTGCTTGATCCTGGGGGCTGGTAGATTTGATTGTAAATGGTAAAATGCAAAAAAAAAGCGGATTAGCTATCATTTTAATTCCTTTCATTTCAAATCTTTCTTCTGGAGGACATAAGTTTGGAAGTTGACTGGAAATCAGACACAAAGATGAACAGTCAACTCTCCAGAACTTATCTAAACAAACAAATACAGAAGACAAACTACATAAAGCTAATGTATGAATATAAGCTAATATATAAGTAATGAAAGTATAAGGATACTTTCAAAAGGAATACAAATACAGTATCCAATTATTCAGATGAAGAAAAAGCATGTGACTCCTTTAGCACATACAGGTATTATATGTCCCTGATTCTAATCTAAGGAAGAAAGGCAACAATTCATTTTTCCATCTTTTTAAGATCCAAGGTAACTTTAAATTGGTGAATACTATTTACTTAATGATGCACCTACAGATCATGAGTCAGCAAATCTCAAGTCCTTTATGAAATGAGGTCAAGTTATTTAATAATAATAATAATAATATCAAAGATGATAATAATACAGGTTGGCTTGGACAAATACAAAACTGTCATACCTGCATCTCTCGTCTCATAGGATAGGTCCACTCCTTAAAAACAGAAGGAAAACACAGGAACAAAAGTAAATAACATTGTGAAAATGTCAATCAGTTAAAGTTTAAAGATGTGAATACAAATGTGTGGATATTTAAAAATTACATTACACTTTACGAACATTCTATAAAAACAGCAGATACAGTTGGCTTCACAAACACCTCAAAATTTAAGTATCAAGAAACAAAGATCAGTGATGACAGCACAACTCTGTGATGAAAATGAGAGCCAGAGTGTACACTTTGAACAGACTGTACAAAACATGGGACTGTATTTTTAACACATAAGGTAGAAATGTTATACATCTGTAATGAAAAGAGAATAATATTGCTGCAATGGTACCAGTTTTTTTTTTTTAAATGAGAACCAGAAAGTGTTTTTTGTTTTTAATCTTAAAAATTGGTCCCGGGAATGCAGAAGTTGTCAATAAACTCTAGAAACCATCTTTGTAATGATAGTTAAAAAATATTTTAAGGAGCAGATGTGGCTCAAGTAGTTGAGCCTCCCACATGGGAGGTCCCAGGTTCAGTTCCGGTGCCCCCTAAAGAAGACAAAACAAAACAAGGAGCAGACATCAAGCAAAAATGAGAAGACAATGAGCAAAAACAAACAAACAAAAAAACAACAACAAGCAGACAAGGAGCAAAAAGAAACAAGCAAGGAGCGGATGTGGCTCAAGCAGTGGAGCGCACACCTCCCACATGGAAGATCCCAAGTTTGGTTCCTGATGCCCCCAAAAGGAAAAAAAAAAAACAGTCAATGAGCAAAAACAACAAGCAAACAGACAAGGGAGCCATCTTGGGTGGGGGGGTGTCTATATATATTTTAAAAAATATATTTAACAGTTAAATAGATAAACAAAATTGGATATACATAATAGCATATTGTTCAGCTATAAAAAAAGAATGAAGTTCTGATACATGCTACAACATAGATGAACTTTGAAAACATTATGCTAAGTGAAATAAGTCAGACACAAAAGGACAAAAATTGTATGATTCCACTTTTATGAAATATCTAGAATATGAAAATTAATAGAAAGTAGATCAGAAGTTACCAGGGGCTGGGGGGACAGGATATGAGAAGTTATTGGTTAATGGGTTAAGAGTTCTGTTTGGGGTAATGAAAAATTTTACAAACAGATGATGATGGTTGCATACATTGTGAATATAATTAATGGCAATGAACTGTATACTTAAAAGTGGTTAAAACAGCAAGTTTCATGTTATATATATTTTAGTACAAACAATGAAATCTCTTTGAATGCATAGGATGAAATAACAAGAGTGAGACAGATAGACATGCACAAACACAAGAAAGCACAGACCCAAGAAAGTTCTTGAGCAATGAAAAAGAGGGTGTCCTGAGAATAACTGCTGATCTCTCATGGCCCTGTATTTCTTTCTTTCTCCCTTTCTCCCTTCCTTTCTCCCTTCCTTTCTTTCTTCATTCCTTCTGCCCTTTCTTTTGAGATATAAAGTACCCAAATCTGAATGTAGAGCTCATTGAATTTTTATAAAAGTATACAACTATATAAATGTATGCATAAATGTATACACCATCCAGCTCAAGATTCCCAACATCCCAGAAGGTTCCTTTATGTCTCTTTCCAGTCAATAGCCCACTTTCCAGAGTGGTGACTTTTATCACCACCGATTAGTTTTGCCTGTTCTTGAAAGTCATATAAACAGAATCATACAGTAGTACTATTTTGTGTCTAGCTAATCTAATTAATGTCAATGAGATTCAACCATGTTTGTACCTGTCAGTAGTTTGTTCCTATTTATCGCTGTGTAGTATACTATTGTATGACTAGTCCAGAATTTACTCATTCTCCTATTGGTAAAGATTTAAACAGCTTCCAGTTTTTGTCCATTATGATTAAAGGTGTTATGAAATTTCTTTTACTTGCCTTTTGGTGGACACATACATTCATTTTGGATATACATGTAGCAATGGAATTGCTCGGTCACAGGGAAGGCTTTTGTTTGGCTTTACTAGACACTGCCAAATATTTCTGAATGCCAACTTAAAACTCCCACCAGCAATGTATGAGAGTTCCAGTTTTCCACATCCTCACCAGGGCGTTATTTTAAATGGCACTGTACATGTGAGACATAAGATAAAGTCTAGTACCTGCTCAAGATGGGAAGTCAGATGAAGACCAAAAAGTTGGTACTCCAAAAGGCAACTCGCTCAGTGAAAGATAAACTAGGGAAGGGAAAAAAGAAAAAAGAAAAAACCACCTCCTCATTTCCATAGAGGTGAGGACTCTTGCCTTTCTTAGCTTTGGGGCTGGGTAGAAAGTGGTACTAATGGTGGGGTGGAGTCTTCCTAAACCTAATCTGGCCTTCACTCAAGTTTAGAGTTATAATTCAATGATCTATGTGAGGCCATGATAATTTACCCTCTGGTGGTATTCGGTAAACAATGCCCCTGGGTTCCTGGGAGTAGCAAATGTAATTTCTCTCTGAAGGAGCACACCTTAAACCCAGATAAGAAATAATTCACATATACAGTGGTACCTTGATACTTGTTTAATTGGTTCTGAGTACCAAAAATGACAAATACCAAATTTTTCCCATAAGGAATAATGTAAATAAATTTAATGCATCCCAAACCAAAGACAATGCACATTCTTAAGGCAATATGTAAAAAGATAGGGTTGTACAGCATTACTTTACAAGAGAAATAAATCTAAAAATTAACACTTAGATTAAATAAAATAAAAACTTCATTTTACCTGTACTGAGAAAAGTCCATGGCCTAACGGGATGGTGGGAGGAGAGTGGTGAGGAGGAGAGGTTACATGGAGTGTTGCTTGGAAGGAGAGTCCCCCTCCAATAGAGCATGAGGCACTTCCACTTCAGTGTACTTTTTCTTTTCTGCCTTTTTTCAACTTGCACCACAGGCTCTGACACACTCTTTGTCACCTTCACTAAAAACTCATCCAATGAGGAATGCTTGTCTTTTTTTCAGAATTCCTCAAAAGTGTGAAATTGTTTGGTCATTCAGTAAATTCACATTTCTGCTTGTCAGAGCTTTGTCAGGATAGTACTTCTCCATAAAATTCTGAACTTCTGTCCATTTTGCAAACATTTGTTTTATCAAGGAACTGGGGACATCCTCCCTTATTTCCTCCTCACCTGAAGAAATCTCTTCAGCTACATCTTGCTGCTCCTTCTGTAGTTCCTGCAGCTCCTCAGTGCAGAGCTCTTTACAATGTTCCTCCACTAACTCCTCAACATCAGCAGCATCGACCTCCAGATCCATTGATTGGCCCAAAGATCAATATCCTGCACAACTGTACCCTCTGTACCTGCCTCAAACCCTTCGAAGTCTCTGAGAGTCACAGCTTCCGGCCACAAATTCTTCCATGCTGAATTCATTGTTCTGTAAGAGCCTTCATTCCAGGCCCTTCTCAATAAGGTTCAGGCAGTACAGGATATTGAAATGCTCCTTCCAGAATTCTGTGAGGGTCAACTGGGTAACAGAGATGTTCTCAAAGCACCTCTGGAAAAGCGCATTGGTGTACAACTTTTTGAAGTTTGAAATGACCAGTTAGTTCATGGGCTGGATGAGAGGAGTAGTGTTGGGGGGCAGGAACCTTACAGTGATGAAGCTGAACTCCTCCAGTAAGTCATCCTCCAAGCCTGGAGGGTGGGCAGGAGCATTGTCCAAACGTAGAGAGCTTTCAGAGGCAAATCTTTCTCCGGCAAATATTGCTTTACAGAGGGACCAGACTCAGTGAAAAACTCAGTGAAAAACTGCTTCATGACCCAAGCTTGCTGTTTGCCCTCCACATCACATAGAGTTTGCTTTTTATGACATTATGCTTCTTGAAAACTCGCGGGTTTTCCCTATGATAGACTAGTAGAGGCTTGAGTTTTAAGTCCCCACTAGCACTCCCACACAACAATAGAGTGAGCCTGTCCTTCATTGGTTTGTGGCCTTGTAATGCCTTCTTCTCTTTGTGATGTAGGTTCTACTTGGCATTTTTTTCCAAAAAAACTCCTGTCTCATCACAGTTAAAAACTCTACGCCATCTTGAAATTCACTGATGAATTTATCAGCAGACTTTTTATTAGCACTTGCTGCCTCGATATGCCTCATGACATTATGGATGCCAGTCCTCTTTTTTTTTTTAATTTATTGAAGTATATCGCTCGTACATGAACATACATAAACAATAAGTGTATAGCAATAGTCGTGAACTTACAAAACAAACATACATAACATCATACAGGGCTCTGATACCTCACCCTACCACCAATACCTTGCATTGCTGTTAAACATTTTTAACTAATGATTAAAGAGCATCCTCAAAATATTACTACTTATCAAAGTATTTTCCCCCAACCCACTCTATAATTATTTTTTTATCTTTCATACATGAACACACATAAACAATAAACGTATAATAAAAATTGTGAACTTACAAAGCAAACATTCATAACATCATACAGGGGTCCCATACATCAACCCTCCACCAACTCCTTGCATTGTCGTGAGACATTTGTTACAAATTATGAAAGAATATTGTCAAAATCTTACTACGAATTATAGTCCTTATCTTAAATTTGGTGTATCTTTCCCCCAACCATTATTATTTTTAAAATATATTTTTATGACAGAAGTTGTAAACTTATAAAACAATCATGCACATGTGCAGAATTCCCAAACAACACCCCTCTATCAACACACCACACCGTGGTAGAACATTTGTTACAGATTATGAAATAATATCATCAGATTATTACCAGGTCCACAGCATACATTTGGCACACATTTTCCATACTCCCCCATTGTCAACACAGTACATCTTTGGCATAGATGCAAGAATATTACATTATTACTGTTAACAACACTCCAGAGGTCACTCCAGTTGTATTTTTCCCACGCTTCCCCACATTCCAAACAACCTGCAATAGTGTTGTACATCTGCTCTAGCTCACAAAGGACACTCTTGCATCTGTTACCATCAACCACAATTCTCATCCACCTCTGGGTTTACTGTGCTATTCAGTCCCTAGATTATTCTCTAGCTTTCTGTCAATTGGCATTTACATCCCTAGACTACCATTTTCAGCCACATTCCCATTTATAAACCAGCTGTTACTATAATGTGTTACCATCAACTCTATACATTTCCACACTTTTACAGTAAAGATAATTAAAACTTTATATACATTCAATATCAGTAGTCCATCTCAGTCTTTCTCTTATCTCCTTTAAGAATCCACCACCTATCACCAGGTCTTGAAGATATTTTCCTACATTTTCTTCTAGAACCTTTTTAGTTCTTGTTTTTATATTTAGGTTTTTTATTCATTCTGAGTTAATTTTTGAATAAGGTGTGAGATAGGGGTCCTCTTTCCTTCTTTTGCTATGGATATGCAGTTTTCTCAACACCATTTGTTGAATGGACTGTTCTGTCCGAGCTGGGTGGGTTTGAGAGGCTAGTCAAGAATCACTTGACCATAGAGTCAGGGTCTGTTTTTTAACCATCAATTCGGTTCCATTGGTCTATGTGTCTGTCTTTATGCCAGTACCATGCTGTTTTTACCACTGTAACTAGGTAATATGACTTAAAGTCTGGAAATGAGTGTCCTCCAACTTTGCTTTTCCTTTTTAAGATGTTTCTGGCTATTCAGGACCCCTTACCCTTCCAAATAAATTTGATAATCATGTTTTCCATTTATTTAAAAAATGCTGGTGGAATTTTTATCGGGATTGCATTGAATCTGTATATCAATTTGAGTAGAATTGACATCTTAATGATATTTAGTCTTCCAATCTGTGAGCATGGAGTATTCTTCCAATTATTAAGGTCTTTTTAAAATTTCTTTTAACAACGAGTTGTAGTTTTCTGAATACAAGTGCTTTACATCATTGGTTAAGTTTATTCCTGAACATTTGGGTTTTATCTGTCATATTTTATTTTCACCACTCTTTTGACACTTTTAATTACTTTTATTGATATAATCTTCATTTCTAGACTCTCTTCCAGGCTTCTCTCTCCTGTCTTTTCTTAACAGGCTGTAGCACACTCTTTAGTATTTCCTGCAAAGCAGGTCTCTTGGTTACAAACTCTCCCAGTTTCTGTTTATCTGTGAATATTCTAAACTCACCCTCATTTTTGAAAGACAATCTTGTTGGATATAAGATTCTTGGCTGGAAGTTTTTCTCTTGCAGTATCTTAAATATATCATACCACTGTCTTCTTGCCTCCATGGTTTCTGGTGAGAAATCAGCACTTAATCTTAGTGGGTATCTCTTATTACTTTTCTTTTGCTGCTCTCAGAATTCTCTCTTTGTCTTTGGCATTTGACATTCTGATTAGTATTTTTGGAGTTGGTCTACTTGGATTTTTTCAGATGGGAGTACATCGTGCTTCTTGGACATGGATATCTATGTGGGAAATTTTCTACCATTATTTCTTCAAATATTCCTTCTGTCCCTTTTCCCTTCTCTTCTACTTCTGGGACACCCATGACACATCTGTTTGCACATCTCTTGCTGTCCTTTAATTCCCTGAGACCTTGTTCAAGTTTTTCCAATCTTTTCTTCATCTGTTCTTTTGTATGTTCACTTTCAGAGGCCATTTCTTCAAGCTCAACAATCCTTTCTTCTGTCTCCTCAAATCTGCTATTATATGATTCTGGTGTATTTTTTATTTCATTTATTGCACCTTTCATTCCCATAAGTTCTGCTATTTTTCTATGTATGCTTTCAAATTCTTCTTTGTGCTCATCCAATGTCTTCTTAATATCCTTAATTTCTTTAGCCATCTCATTGAATTTATTAAGAAGATTTGAACATCTATGATTAGTTGTCCCAACTCCTTTATGTCATCTGGAGGTTTATCTTGTTCCTTTAACTGGTCCATATCTTTCAGTTTCTTGGTGTGGACTGTAATTTTTTGTTGGTGTCCTGGCATATGGCTTACTAGAATATTTATTCTGGGTGTAGTTTTTCTCTTTAGTTTAGGGCTTCCTGCCCTTTCTGCCTTGCTGGTTGTGTAGCAGGAGCCAAGGATGTAGTTGGTGCTATAAACTATGGAGGCTCAAGCTGCCCTCATTGCCCCAAGGACCAATGAAGCTTCTCCCAACTTTCTCCTTTGCCAGGGGTAGGGACAGAGCCACAGCTGTGTGGAATAAACCAACTCATGCAGGCCTAGACTATAGTTACCCAGAAAGACTGATGAAGCTTCACGCCCCTTTCTCCTTGCCTGGGGCGAGGATGGAGCTACAGGTGTGGGCAGCAATCTATGCTGTGCAGGTCCGGATGACCGCAGTTGCCCTGGCAGACTTCCGATTATTCAGTCTGTGCCAGCTAAATGTACCTGCAGTTACCTGGATAGGCTGATGCAGGGCCCACCAGCTTCCTCCCTGCTAGAGGTGAGGCTGAAGCCTAAGCTAGGTCTGCAGGCCAATCTTGGTGAAAGAAACAAGTCTCTACAGTCACTGTGATTTTCAGCCAGCCCGGCTTGCCCTCATGCTGGGGGTAGAGTCAAAATGGCGGCTACCGGCCTCCTTCTGACTTGGACAGGCTCAAACTTTAGCTGTTCTTAGGGTTATACTTTAGCCAGCTGAATTTACTAATCAGTAGCTAAAATCGGTGGCCAACCACCTCTTCCTCCCATTTTTGGGAAATGCAGCTTCCAATTCCTGCCACAGAATAGCTCGTGAGGTGGCTTGCGCTGCCAAAGTAGGATTATCACCAGCCTCTGCGGCGTAGCCTGTAGTTTCCCAGAAAGGCTGGTGCATCTTCCCCCAGCTTCCTCCCTGTCTGAGGTGGGCCTGGGGCTTAGGCTAGAGCAGCAATCTGATCTAGATGGAAAGAAGCCGGTCCCTACCAGCACTGAGATTTTTCAGTCAGCCCTGCTTCCCCTCATGTCAGGCACAAAGTTAAGATGGCAGTAATGGCCTCTTTCTGATTTGGACAGGTTCAAACTTCAGCTGTTCTTAGGAATATACTTTAGCCCACCAAATTTACTAATCAGTAGCTGAAGTTGATGCCCAACTGTCTCTTACTCCTCCATTTTTTGGGAAGTGGAGCTTCCAATTGTAGCCATGGAACAGCTCCCAGGGCGGCTTGTGCCTCTAGTGGAGGATAGGCACCAGCCTTCGTGGCATGGAGTGCTCTACTTATAAATCCTCCCTGCAGATGAGCAGTCTCCTCCTTCCTTTCTTTCAAGGATGTTGCAGGATGCCCTTCTGGTCTCCTGGAGCCCCCAAACAAGTACTCTAGATAGCTCTGGGTGTTCACCAACTGCCCCATAGCAGGAGCTGATTCTAGGAGCTCTTTACTCTGCCGCCATCTTGCTGGTTGTCTGTCGGTCCTCTTTTTAAAATTATCAAACCAGTGTTTGGGAATACTGCTTTGTTACTGCTTTAACTCCTTTCGCAACATCAGCCTTTTTTTATCGCTTCTTTATTCTTAATCATGGTGGAGACGGTTGTTCTAGGCATACCATATTCCCTAGCAAGATCAGTAATGTGAATACCGCTCTCATATTTACCTATTCTTTTTTGTTTTTGCTCAATGGTGGTGCGAAGTAATTTTCTTTTCTGCTCAGCGCTATCACTGCTCATTTTCTTAGAACCCATGATGAGAAAAAAAACACAAAAATCGCAAAAATACACAAAATGACCACAGAAGCTAAGATTAGACTGCAATGGGATGTGCACAGGGCAAGAGCTAATGCGTAACTAACGCCTGTCCCTTTGTTTTGGCTGCAAAGGGGGTGAGTCACGAGGCAACCGACACTGACAAGTTCTAGCTTGCATGTCGAGTACCAAACAAATGACGAGTACTGGGACAAAGTTTTCCCATCAAAATGCATCAAGTAGCAAATTCAACGAGCTTCAAAGCAGTCGAGTACCAAGGTACAACTGTATAAAGTTCCAATGAGCCACCTTGAGAAGGAGTAATTCAATCACACCCATAAGACTGCTGGTATTACAATTAACAATGCAAAATATACAAAATATGTATTTAAACAAATAACTGAATATCAAAAGTTTAATCAGAGATTGAAGGACTACTTTTAAAAGACTCAAATATATGCCATATCGCCCATATTCATATTTCACATGAGGTTTCACTGTTATACAGTCCCAAGTTTCATTTTTTAGCTTTCCTTCTAGTAATATATATGTCCTTAGACTTTCCCTTTCAATCCCTGTCATACCTATATAATAGCTCTGCTAGTTATAAACACTATGATGTGCTATAAGACTGTTTTTACAAAATATAAATACAAATAAACTAGAGAGACAAAAACAGAATAGCAGCTATGTACAGCAGGGGAAGCATAGAAAGATTGAGAGGTGATGAGGTTTTTTTTAAATTACTATTATTGGAATAATGAAAATGTTCTAATAATGAGTGAAGTGATGAATGCACAACTATGTGATTATACCAAATACCAATGACTGTACACTTTGCATGGATTTATGCTTTATTAATATGTATCAATAAAATTGATTTGTTAAAAAAGTCAAATAGAATATGTAGAAATTAAAACTATAACTGAAATTTAAAATCACTGGAAAGGTTAAACAAAAAACAGGATACGGAAAGAGAGAATCTGTAAAATGGAAAACAGAACTGAAGAAATTTAGAAGAAATTCAGCATAGAGAAATAGAGTTGGAAAATATGAGCAATGAATGGACATTTAAGACAGAATAAGGGAGAGAATATACGGAAGGTACTATATATTAAAACATCTCTCAGGCTCTCTCCATACAAATGCAAAATTACTTTATCTATAAAATTGCATTTAGGTCTTATTAAAATTTTTTTATAAAAATGTTCAAAGACCAGCAAATAAATGCACTAATGAAGGATATCAACATTAGATAAAATAAAAACTTAATTCTTATCATCAGAAAGATCCAGTGGGTTGAAACATGTAGCTTTCAGAAATACCAAGACAGAATATAAATTTTACATGGGGTGGAGGTGGCGAGGCAGTTTGGGAAAAAAAAAAATCATCAGAATACTACATCTGAGCTAAATCATTTCACAAAACAGAAAAATTAGTACTATACTTTCTAATGTGACCCCAAAAAAGTAGCCCCTTCCAGAATAAGACCTTTTCCTTTAGTTCCCATACCTAGTTCAAGTTTTGCTTAAACCAAAGGACCAGTTATCAACTAGAAAATAAGATTTTTCACTGGAATAAAAATGAGAGGATTGGGAGAAAATGGGGAGGCAGAAGGTAATTTCAAGTAAGATACTTCTTTAAAAAAAAAAAAAAGATTTACTTTTTTTTATTTATTTCTCCCCACCCCCTTGTTGTTTGCACTTGCTGTGTCTGTTCATCTTACTTGTTTCTTTAGGAGGCACCGGGAGCCAAACCTTGGGCCTCTAATGTAGGAGGGAGGTGCTTAATTACTTGAGCCACCTCTGCTCCCTGCTTTGATGTGTCTCTCATTCTGTTTTCCTCCCTGTGTCTCTTGTTGTGTCAGCTCGCCATGCCTATCCGTAGGCTCACTGTCTTCTTTAGGAGGCACCAGGATCTGAACCAGTGACCTCCCATGTGCTAGGTGGGAGCCCAGTCACATAAGCCACATCTGCTTCCCTAAGATACTTCTAAACCAATGATTCTTAAACCTGGTGGAACATCAGAATTATCTGGTGAGCTTTTTATTATTATTATTTTAAAAAGCCAGGTTCTATCCCAGATCAATTAAATCAGTATCAGTGGTGGTGGGGCCCGGCATGGGAAATTTTTTTAAAGCTCCTGAGTGATTTTACTCTACAATCAGGGTTTAAAAAGTACAATTCTTTAAAAAAAAAAAACAAAAAAAAACTAGGAGACAGATCCTCAGAGATATTAAGCAAATCTTATCTTTGCTTCAGTACTGTGGAAATCAAAAGAGAAAATGGCAGGACAACATTTAAGTTGCCAAGCTGTGATGAAAATAATTTATATTTCACTTTCTGTCTGAAAAGATGATAAAACATTAATTTTTGAATTAGAAATTCAGTAGCTCTAGCTATGCAACTAAATTTCTTGAAAATTGGGATTATAAACTGCTCTTTTTTTTCTTTCTCACATCTAAAATACTAATGTAAACCTTGTCATAAGTAAGACGCTACTATCAAAACCAATAAACATTCTTTCATTAATTTGATAAACTATTAAACTTACGGTATGCGCTAGACACATGTTAAGTGAAAAAGCGGTGAACAAGGCAGGAACTTATGGTGATTAAGCTCCCTTATGAACCTTTCAGTTTATTGTGGAAAACAGACATTGAACAAAAACTATAGCATGATAACTGTTACAAAATAGGTATAAGAGTATCAAGTGCTACAGAAGTTTATAAACCAAGGGAATAATCTGGGGAGGGGTGGGGGGAGTGTGTGAGGTAGACGGAAGAAGTCAGCATTTCTATTTCATCCTCAAAACAAGGAGAAACCATTTTAGTTTTAAAGTTTTAAACAAAAAATTTGTTTTGTTTTGTTTTTTGTTGTTTGTTTTTAGGAGGTTCCGGGGATTGACACAATCTTTTTGTACACTGAATGGTCTACAAGGCTAAATTTTTGCTAGCACTGTACTAAGTATAAAAGAACATCCTGAGCAGTATTTCAAGAACCATGGCAGTCATATTCTTATAGAGGCAGCAGGATCACCAAGCTTTCATAACAAGATTACATTAATCATTACGAGCATTCCTTAAAATATCTCTACTTGAATTCCATTTTTACTAAAGGAAGATTTGTATTGTAATTTGGCTTTCTATGAGACCTTTGCTGGCTAATCACTCTAAGTAGGTAACTCCATTTGACACTTCACATTTCTCACTGGAAATTAAAAAGTTAACACCCTGTTTTATTAGTCAGTTTATTATGAGTAACGGTTTGATAATCAGTGTCCCTATTTAATTGATATTAATAGTTTTTGCCTGCCCAAGAAAGCATCCTACATCTTCTGTAGAATTTCTCCTATGGTTTTGGTAGGAGAGCTACCAATGACAAACTTCACTCTCCAGGCGAAGGAAGTAGGTATGTGAATTAAAGTAGGCCTCTCATTGTACTCACCCTATCCTGGCTATAGTGACTAATCCAAAGGGTGGGGACATCACCTATATTGGGCCAATCCTCTAGAATTTAAACAATGAAGAGACCAAACATCCAATACCATGAAATAAGGAATGAATTCACTTTCAGTAGATAATACTTGCATAATCACCCACCAGGCTTTAAGCATTACCCCACTCTGGAAAGAAAGCTATATTCCCAGTAAGACCTTATAGTATTGCAACGATAAGGCATATTATAGCCACAATAAATGATTTAAATGCGAAGTGTGAAAACATTTTAAACTAGAACTTCTAAGATTAGGGCAGGGAAGAATTGAGGTTTATTAAAAAGAACAATTAATTAGAAATGAGGAGACCAAGGTCCTCGGGTATGTTTTCTGTGCTACTTTGGCATATCACTTATTCTCAGAAAGCCACAATTTTCTCACCTGAAACGTGAGAATGTTCTACATTATTTCTGAGGTAGTCTCAAGTGCTGACATTACTGAATCATTTTGAGGAATAACTGCCTTATATAAAAAGCACACTTCTCATGTACATTAATATTAAAGAAAAAAAGTGTAAATGCATTTTTCTAACCCAAATACAACTTTCTTTTGTCTTAATTTAAAAATGAGTCTACTCTTAAATATGTGCAATTCTCAAGCATCACGACCACAAACAAGTGATCCCTCTAAATAAAAACGTGAACCCCAAATGGAAATACTCAATAGAATGAATATCTGGTAAAATTAAATGGTCTCCTAAAAATAGAACTTCATTTTTTTCCAATTACTTTTAAGGTATTTAAAACTGTAGAAATTCCAGCTTTCTTCCTTTCTTGATCTTATTAAAGCATAATTGAGCATCTTTGCCCTGATCGTCATATAGTTTTCAAAAAATTGGAATTTAGCAATCCTAAATTCCATAAACTATTTTAAACTAGCAATAGGTTAAAAAAAAAAAAATCTTACAAACTTTAGGCACGGAAGAAGTAAGATGAAGTTAAATGAACCCTGACTTAGAATTAGAAATCAGGAGACCAAGGTATAAAGAACTTTGCTCTCACTGTTAATACTGATTTCCCTACAAAGGGCAGAATTTCTTATTGAAATCTTCAGATTCAAATGAGGTAGTTTTGTGACATTTCATTCGGCTGGTCATAGCTTTGCTTCAAAAAATCAACTTTGTGAAACTTTCTAAAGGCGCACTTTGAAAGTTCAGGCTCCGGTCTATTTCCCATGTGGGGCTATGCGGCCCCAAAGTTAAGTCGTTGCCACCAAGGAGATCCCTCAAGTTGGGGATAAAAGTTTGCCCTCGTATTCCTTTGGCAATAACGGTGAGCCTTATTCCAAGTAAATCTTCGAAGCCAAGCCTGCTCATGTCACCACATTAAGAAGACCCGACCCAGCCTCTCCGCCAGGGACTCAGGAGAGGAAAAGGAACTTAGAGTCTGGGTCAGAGTCCACAGCAATTGAGCGGGAGGCTCCGCCCCAGGGGTCCCGGGACGCTCTGAGGAAGGAACACAGCTCCTGCGGAGCTGGAATCAGAGACGGTTGGGGCCTGGGGTGGCCTCTTGGCCGAGAAGCCACAAGGGGAGGCCTGTGCGTGGCAGTCGCCGGACACTGACTCACCTCGGCATCCTCTTTGCACTGTGGGAGGGTAGGGAACTCCAGCTTCACGTCCTCCATGGTCCCGGCCCGCGGGCTGGTGGGTGGGGTAGGAGGGCGAGTTACCCCGCCGGCCGACCCTCCGCGCAGGCAGTGGCGGCGCAATGGAGAACCGGTGGACCGGAGGATTTGCGGGCGCGCGGCGGGTTTACAACTTAACACACACAAACTAAAGGATCCCGGTGACAGCAACAGCGTGGAAGAGGAGGGTTGGGCGGCTCGTAACCGGCCGCCATGCTGCTGCCGTCTCCCTCCCTCAATGTCTCCGCACCCTCAGGCCGCCCAGGCTTCAGCACAGGCACGAGCCCTACAACCGTCTCCCCTCCTCCCTCCAGCTCCAGCCAATCCCAGCACACGCTTGCCTTCGGCCCGCCTCCCCGCCGCCGCCAGGTGTCAGCGCGCCGCCGCCCCGCCCCTTCCCCAGAGCGCAGACGCGAAGGGGCGGGGCCTCGGCGGTGCGTCAGCCGGAGCTCGCCGGGTGTGGAAAAGGCAGGGCTGCGGAAGAATGGAAAGAAGGAAGATCTTGTGAAAGACAGTCGGAACTAGCTCTACCCTTTCCGGACAAAACGCAAATCCCTCCTTTGGTATAAAAAGATAAAACATCCCAGCCACGAGAAACTGGCACCCGAAAAGAAAACTAAAGCGTCTTTCCTCTCAGAATCCTGAGCAGTCTGTGGTGAGGTTATAATCAAGAGTAATATATGAAGACTTCACTTTAAAATCATGTTGTTACACAGAATATGAATCGCCCATGACCTTTAAGCAATTAATAATCTGTGGACTTTAAAGAATACCTGGGAATGTAACAATTTAGATTAGAAAATTGCGAGAAAGTTTGGCAAATAGGAAAAGTCAAAAGAAATAGAAACGTAATTAGTAGTTCCTTCAGTAAACTGAATGTAATATTGACGTTTCCCCCTTTAATGCCGAGTATTACTATTTTACCTTAATATTAATAAATTGCATGGCGTTCAATAGCTTTTAAAGAGTCTGATCAGAGTTAATACTATATTGTTAAAAGAGGTTAAGTATTATGAGTACATGATACTTTCTGTGGACCTAGGGAGGTATTATCCTTTTTGTTTTTAAACATGAGGAAGCTCAAGCTTATAAGTGGAAGAAACCACACTTAAACTAAGGTTTGTACACCAAACTGAATTTTTTTAAAAAAACAGCCATTACCATAAAAATAAAAAGGCAAGATAATTACACATTAACTAAAATGCAAATTACAATGGATGAAAGTAAAAAAGGTCACATGGAATTAGATATTTGACCTAGATTCCCCCCCACAGTCTTAGTTTTACCTCGTCATGTTTATGATATGCCCATTCAACATATACAAAGAAATAGGTGGCCAGCTAGAGTGCTCTATTTTTGCTCCACCACTGTGTAAATCATTCTCCACTTTTTAAAGATATATATAGAAAACACAATAGTTTGCTAGTGAATATTTAAAGAACAAGTGTATGAATTAACTGGATCATATATAGTTTGTTTTATAGTGTTTATGAAACCGAAGTCAACTTTATCAGTACTTTAATACTATAATCTCAATTGATATCCAATGATGATTCCCTTATGTAATCTATTAAAAATTTTATTACCACATGGTACGAGAAAGAATTATGTATAGGTAACAAAAACTTTTGTTTTGAGAACATTTCTGACATCAAAATCCCCTACATCAGACACTCTTAGCCTGGTATCCATAGATACCGGTAGAGTCCATGTATGAGCTTGGGAAATAAAACTCCTGAAATTACAGTATATGCAAGTTTAAGTATTTGTGTGACTTTTTCTGAGATAAGGTTCCAGTGCTTAACAGATTATCAAAAGGGAACTGTCATCTCACATAAATCAAGAAAACCCAGCCATATTTATTAGCAAATATTACTTTTAATCATAATCTTAAAAAAAGTTATGGATGTGCATGTATTATTTCAGTTACCTACATACACATACATCCATGTTAAATATAATAAGATGATTTTATGGATACAGAGCATAGGTAGTTTTAAAATAAAATTCAAAAGCCTAAAATGTAAATATAACTTCATCTTGGCTATCAAATAAATAGTTTACTTACTAAAGAGACATGGTGAATGTACTCTTAGAAAAGACAATATATGTAGGAGAACTGAATCAAACAGATTTTATTCAACTTTTTTAAGATGAGGAAAACAAATGGTATAAAATAAGTCAAGAAATGTTCTCTTGTACTATCTCAAACCATTTTCAATGTTTTACAAAATGCTCACAAAGCAAATATGAAAATCTTCAATACATTCTTTTTTAACCTCTGCTGCAATAAATGCAGCATTAACAAACATACAAATTTATCTGTACCAATCTTAAAAGTAGAATTACCGAGTTACTAATTTTATGATGTTATTCATACATATTTTTATTCATACACTTTTAATAAGATCATTGCCAATACACACATTATTTTCCTTAACTTTATTTTTACATTAAGCCAATGTCTGTCATGCAGCCATCAAAAACCTTACAGTAAAATTACACAGGTTTGTAGTCCAATTTAGACTCTAGCTTCTTAGAATCAGCCACTTTTCTGACTGCTTTCATGAAGTCTTCCTGTACTACAAAATCATGATCAGCACGAATTGCAAACATACCTGTGGAGAATAAAGCAATGTGATTGCTACATAAAATATCTGAATTCTTAGTTCATTTTAAGAGAACTAAATCGTGTAACTCTATAGAGTAAATGTGGAGGAGCCTGGATTTACTACTTCTAAGCTGGTAATTCTAATTTGCTAAAAACCACTACTTTTGTTCAATTAATTTTCCATAACTATGGTGAACTATATTGCCCAAACCAAGAACTAGAAAACATGTGGTACAGTTACTTGAATATTTAAAATGAGGACTATCTCAAATCCAGCTGACATAGACCCTTATCCAATGGCATCTCTAATAAAAATAACTATCAACAACATATACACATTTTAAGTGGCAGTTTCTTAACTTTACAGATAACTATTCCCTGGAAGGAGGGAGCACATGCATGGTTTTACAAAACACCCTCAGTGATTTTGATAACTGTTCCTTGTTAAGAATCTGAGACTTAGAGAAAGGAAATTATAGAAAGCCAACAGTGGGCCTTAACAAAAATCAGCACCATTATCCATGTTTTAAAATTCATTTACCTTACATACAAATTGATACTTTTATCAAGTATCACAACTCAATTGTTTCTTTCAATTAATAACTGCTTGACAAGTAAATTGTCAATTACTACTTGACAAAGGAGTAAAAGGTGTTTTTTTGTTTTTTTTAACATTAGTTGTGCCAAGCATATGAGATCCAGATTTTGAGATAATCCCAATTTCATGGTAAGATGAATCTGGTAAAGTATTGCTATCCACAAATTAAATGAATCCTACCATTTCCATTGAGGATCTGCTTCTATTGAATTTTCACTTATATAAGATGAAGATTTCAAGAGTTACTTCTTTCCCTTTCTAGATTTCTACATAAGCAGTGTTGGAAATAGCTGCTCTATGTTGTACTCAAAATGAGAAGAATGGAAATGACTGATTTTTTTTTAACAGTCAAGTTTTTTGTTTTGTTTTGTTTGTTTGTTTTAGGAGGGATTGAAACCAGGACCTCGTCCATGGGAAGCAGGCACTCAACCATTGAGCTACATTGGTTCCCCAATGAGAGTTGTTTTTTTTCGTGTTTGTTTGTTTGTTTGTTTTTAGGAGGTACCAGGGATCAAACCCAGGACCTCGTACATGGGAAGCAGGTGCTCAACCGCTTGAGCTACATTCACTCCCCTGAAGTTTTAAAATTTGTGTAAAAGGCTAAAACTAAATTAGGTTAAGTCATTTTTCCAAACTTTATGCTTATGACTGCTTCCAAATCACATTAAACTTTAATAAGATTATTTTTCTATCAGAAACTCCAGTTTGTCCATCATGAGCCTTTGTCAGACGGCATAGTATATTTCTAATTCACTTAATAAACATTTTCTATAAAGATGTTTACTTACAAAAAGCAATCTAAAAAAATATGATCCATCATCTAAGAAAATCTGTATCGACTCCATAGACCTAAAACTATTTATAAATCCCTATCTATCCATTCACCTGTAACCTCAGGTCAAAAAGTGAGTCGGCTTCTGGAAAGTATGTTAATATCATTTGAAAGCAATTGTAAGAATGTGGTAAAATGCCTTTGAAAGCATTTTTTAACAATAGAAATTTGAATTTGATGCAATAAGCTGTGATTTCATAGTTATATGGTTATCAAACCTCACAGTTTTCATTTAAGAGTTAATACTTAGCTAGTCTTTCCCCCAGACCCAGAATAATTATTCTAATAAAGTTACAAAAACTTCCGTATAAAGACAAAGAGCATACATGCAATACTTGTTGAATGACGGTCAAGTCAAATTTTTAATGAACGAACATTTCAGTTTTAAGAAACTCACAATATTTTAGCTGAAGATTTTTATCACTAATTTTTAATTAAGTAGAAGACAGCTAAGCTTTTTCTATGTAATTTTTTATTCAATTTCTATTTCGTAGATACAAATTTTTAAATTTCTTCTCTAATATTTATTATAAATTCATTAAATATATACATAAGGCAAGGTCTATACAAAAAGAGTAAGGTTTCATCTTCTTAAGAGTGAAACTAGCAATAATACTAACCAAAGTATTTAACGAATGAGTGAATCTGCAAAAGAGATACATTCTAATCCAAAAAAGGATGATAATCTCAGGATTTTGACGGAAAAGACAACTATGGTCAAATCAAGTATATTAAAACTTACAGAAGAAAAAATATAATCATAATATTTTTTCTTCTCGGACTATTACCTTTTAACTTTCACAGAATTACAATATTTATAAGCAAAACCTAAATGCAAAATGCCTTTTTAAGAATATGTGAGATGGTGTAACATATTGTTTGATAAAAAAAAAAAATTATATGTATCCATTACATTTAATGGAGAAATATATATATTTATTCATCTGTGTTTACTTTAGTTTTTAATTGTTTATATTTTCAATTATTAAATGTACACATAAAAAAAAGAATATGTGTATGCTTTCAGACAGTTTTCCAGATGTCTTTAGTCATTCTTTCTCTTTATTCATTATCTGTAAGTGGGATAAATAAAGC
>JAQZBX010033938.1:0-25188 GCA_029593785.1 Cabassous unicinctus
CCCCCAATATAAAAGTATTTTGAAATTTCATATTTACCCATCTCTTCATTTCGCCCAAGAACAGACATTTCCTTAGATTAATTTTTACATCAAGAAAGAAAGGTAACTCACCACAAAATCTTCTTAAGAAGGCTTCTGGTTTCTTATTGTATGCTAGCTATCCAGGAAATCACTTTATGGGGATTCAGAACCAAAGAAAATCGGAGGTTCAATAAAAATTTTAAAGTTGATTCATTCCAATTTTCTGCACAAGATAATCCTCATTCCATTGAAATCAGGAGTTGTTTTCTTTCACATAACTTGGTCTTTATTATTTCAGTTTTAATAGCATTCTTTTTTTTTTATAATTGTACCAACTTTTAAATTCTTTTATTTTTAAAGAAGTTTTAGATTACATAAATGTTACATCAAAACTATAGGGGATTCCCATATGCCCCACTCCCTCCCCCTCCCACACATTTCCATATTAACAACATCTTTCATTAGTGTGGTACATTTGTTACAACTGATGAACACATATTGAAGCATTGCTACTAACTGTGGACATTTACATTATAGTTTACACTCTGTACCACACAATTTTATAGGTTATGACAAAGTGTATAATGGCCTGTATCCATCATTGCAATGTCATGCAGGACAATTCCAATGTCCCCAAAATGCCCCTATTCTTCTGTCTCCCTCCCCTCAGAACTTCTGGTGGCCACTACCTTTATATCAATGATAAAAGTTCTTCCATTGCTAGAATAATAATAAGTCTATAGTAGAATAATAATAAGTCTACTTTAGTCCATTGTTCATTCCCCAATATTGAGGATTCTGGGATGGTGATGTCCAATCAGCCTCTAATTGAGAGGGGGCTTAGATCCCATGGGGCAGATGGATGGAACTATCTTGCTTACAGTTGTAGACACTCTCTGTTCCCTGGGATGGGCATTGTCATTCTTAAATCTCTTCACTTCATTCTTGCCTTCTATTGGAAACATTCTGCCATTGCTAGCTTTTTGCCTGTGTCTACTTCCACACTTACTGCAATATCTTGGGTTTTTCCAAAGTTCTCTCTGATCCACTCTCCCATGCGGTGACTTTTTGTCTGATACCCACAAGCCAAGAAAGGTGAACTTCTTTCCAAAGTCCCTCCCCGCCCTCCCCTCGATTATAGACTTAAGGGGGTAGAAAGAGTCCAAATAATCCATTTTCTCTATGAAGATTTCTTAGTTTTAATTATTTCATCCTTTCTTGGCAATTTGCAATTAGAACAGAGGATTATACATTTTTTTTAGGTAACTTAGATGTAAAACATCATTGGTTTAAATTATCTCTTTAAGATTTCTCCCTGTATCCTCAGACTCATATAGTCTTATCTTAGTAATAATCCTAACATAATATATTTATGGGTAGTAGTCTCAACACAATGTATTTGTTTGGTTAGACTTTGAGAACTTCAGGGCAGTCACTTAACTGGAAATCAGGGAACCTGTCACTGAAGATTAAGATAGAGGACATAGTCTACTTGAATAGGATGTTGAATTTTGTCAGATGTTTTACAACTATCCTGAGTTTTGAATTTATTGTTTCCTTGCTTTTTAGGTCAAATATATTGAAGCATAAGTTACACACAATAAAATCCACTCATTTTAAATGTGCAGTTTCCTGAATTTTGACAAATGTCTGGAGTCACATAACCACCAACAAAACCAAGATATAAGACATTTTCATCACCTCAAAAAGTTCCTTGATAGTGATACCCTTTGTAGTCAGCCTCTCTTCTCCACTCCCAGCTCCTGTTAAACACTGATATGTTTTCTGTCTCTATAGTTTTTTTTTTTTTCAGAATGTCATACACTTGTAATTACACAGTATGAATTTCATGTCTGGGTCCTTTCACTTAGCATATTTGAGATTCATCCATAGTTTTGCATGTAGCAGCATTTCATACCTTTATTTTACGGAAAAGTATTCCACGGTATGGATGAACCACAGATCATTTATCCATTCACCAGTTAATGGAGAGTTGGGTTGTTTCCAGATTTTTGGTTATTTTGAAGAAGTTGCTATAAACATTTGCATACAGATCTTTATGTGAACATATGTTTTCATTTCTCTTGGATAAACACATAAGAGCAGAATGGCTGACATATGGTGTATTTGTTTCCTATTGTTGCTGTAACAAAAGACCACAAATTCAGGGGCTTAAAACAGCACTCATTTGTTCTCTGACAGTTCTGGAAGCCAGAAGTTCAAAATCAATGTTGGCAGAGATGGTTCCTTCTGGAGGCATTAGGCGGAAATCTGTTTCCTTGCTTTTCTCCAGTTTCTAGAGCTGCATTCCTTGGCTCATGGCCCCTTCCTCCATCTTCAAAGGCAGCAGCATAGCATCTTCAAAATTCTCTTTGTTTCTTTCCTCACATGGCCTTCTCTCTTCAGAAATAGTATCTCTCGGTTGCTCTTATAAGCACACTTGTGACTACATGATTGAGCCCATCCAGATAATCCAGGATAATCGACCCATCTCATTATCCTTAACTCAATCACACCTGCAAGGTCTCTTTTTCCATCTTAACGCATTCACAGGTTCTATGGATTAGGACTTGGCAGCAATTATTCAGCCTACAACATATGATAAGAGTATATTTAATTTTACAAGAAAATAACAAACATTTCTGACAAATCTAAAAGCAATGTATAAGATATTTAATTGCTCCATATCCTAATCAATGTTTAGTGTTATCAGTTCTATTCATTTTATGCATTCTAGTAGATGTGTAGTAGTATATCATTGTAATTTTATTTTGCATTTTTCTCATGTTTAATAATGTTGTGCATCTTCTCATGTGTGTACATGCCACCTATATATCTACTTTAGTTAAATGACTATTCCAATCTTTTACCCATTTATTTAATTTGGTTGCTTATCTCCTATTATTGATTTACAAGAGTTTTTTCTATATTCTGAATACAAATCCTTTAGAATTTGTTTTGGAATTATTTCTCCCAACCTGTGGCTTACCTTTTAATTTTTTAAAACTGTGTTTCAAAGAGCAGATGTTCTGGATTTTGTTGAAAACAGCATTTCTATTCATTCTTTTTTAGTTAATTTTTCAGTGTTGTGAGGTGTGGCTTGAAGTTCATTTTTTAGCATGTAAAAATCCAATTGTTTCAGCACCATCTATTGAAAAGCTTATCATTTTGCCATTAAATTGACTTAGCTCCTTTATTAAAGGTCAATGGATCATATTTGTGAATACCAACTTTTGGACTCTATTCTGTTCCATTGATTTATCTGTTTGCTCTTATGTTAATACGTTGCTTTATCTTGTAATCAGGTAGTGTGCATCCTGTAATTTTGTTCTTTTTCAAGTCTGTTTTAGCCATTGTAGATTTTTGCTTATCTCTATAAAATTTAGTATATATTTATCAATTTCTGTAAAATATCCTGCTAACCTTTTTATTGGGATTGTGTTGAATATATAGATTTGGGGGAGAATTAACATCTAAGCCATATAGAGGCTTTCAAACCATGAAAATGGTATATTACCCAAATTATTTACCTCTTTTAATTTTCTTCAGCAATGTTTTAAAGTTTAGAGACCTTGTACTTCTTTTGTCAACTGTATTCCTAAGTATTTAATATTTTGAACACTATTTTAAATTGATTTATTTTTTAAAGTTTAATTTCCAATTGTTTACTGCTGTTACATAGAAATACAGTAGACTTTTAGTATGATCTTGCTAAATTCACTTATCAGCTTGAGTTTCTTTTCTGTAAATTCCACAGGATTTTCTCTGCATATAATCATAGCATCTGCAAATAGACTGTTTTCTTTCTTTCTTTCCAATATGTATGCTTTTTTAACTTGCCTTGTTTTATTGGTAAGAATCTAAAGTAAAATGTTTTATAGAAGAAATGAGAGCAATCACTTTTGTCTTGTTGCATACATTAGAAGAAAAGCATTAAGTCTTTCATCATCAAATATTTTTACAGATGTCCGTTATCAGGTTGAATAATTTCCTTTGTATTTCCAGTTTCTATGTCAAACTCTCATAAGTGCATACTG
This sequence comes from Cabassous unicinctus, assembly GCA_029593785.1. Taxonomy (NCBI): domain Eukaryota; kingdom Metazoa; phylum Chordata; class Mammalia; order Cingulata; family Chlamyphoridae; genus Cabassous; species Cabassous unicinctus. The sequence continues at coordinate 4,059 of JAQZBX010033938.1, forward strand.
AATTTTATCAAAAGTTTTTTTGTGCTTATTTACAGACTTTAAAAGTCATTTGTTGATGTAGTAAGTTACAATGAATAGAATTTTTAAATTTTGAGCTAAACTTGCATTCTTTAATCGCCATGATTTATTATCCTTTCTATGCTGTGCTAGCTCTAATTTGCCAATATTTTGTTAAAATTGTTTGCACTCATGTTCATGAGAGGTATCACTCAGTAGTTTTCTTTTTCTGAAATGTCTTTGCTAGTTTTGGTATCAGCAAAATGCTGGTCTCACAAATTAGGTTGTGACAAGGTTCATCATCTTGAATTTTCTGGGAAAATTTGTGTGCAATTGGTATTATTTCTTCTGTAATTGTTTGATAGTGATCATCAGTATAGCTATCACAGCATAAGATTTTATTTATGGGAAAATTTTAAACTACAAATTCAATTTTTAAAATAGATATAACATTATTCAGGTTATCTATTCCTTGATTAGACTTTGGTACTTTGTGTCTTTCAAGAAATGTATCTATTTTAGTTACATTTAGATATAAGAAATGCATCTATTTTAGTTATTTAGTACATTTAGCAAAATGTTGTTCATAATATTCTTTTATTATCCTTTTATCATCTGCAGTACCTAGAGTGATGCGCTCTCATTCATTCTTGCTAATAGTAATTTGTGTCTTCTCTCTCTCTCTTTCTGGCTATGCATTTATCAATTTTAATGTTCTTTTCAAAGAACCAGCCTTTGATGTGGTTGATATTTGCTATTGTATTTCTGTTTTAAATTTCATTGATTTCAACTCTTATTTATAATGTTTTTTTTTCCCTACTGCTTTGGATGTCATTTCTTCTTCCTTTTTTATATTATTAAAATGGACACTTAAGTCAGAGATTTGAGTCCTTGCTTCTTTAAAAAAAATCATATGAAGTTGTAAATGTCCCTCTAAGCACTGCTTTCATTGCATCCCACCTTATTTTCATTTGATTCAAAACCTATTCTTATTTCTGTTATGATTTAATTTTTTACCCATGGGTTATTTTGGTAGTTAGATTAATAGCCTTTCAAAGATGTTCACATCTTTCTTCCTGGAAGCTATGAAGATGTTACCTGACATGGCAAAAGGGACTTTGCAGATGTGATTAAGTTAATGATCTTAAAGTGGGGAGATTTTCCTGGGTTATCTGGTTGGACCCAACATAATCACAAGGGTCAGTATAAGGGAAAGAAAGAGGCAGAAAAGTCGGAGAAAGAGATGTTTTGACAGAAGCAGAAGTCAGAAGTATGAGTTTACTGGAAAGGCATCAAGACATAAGGAATGCAGCAGTCTTCAGAACCTAGAAAAGGCAAGGAAACAAAATTCTCCTCTAGTGCTTCCAGAAGGATCACAGCCTTGATTTCAGCCTTTTGTTATTTTAAACCACAAAATTTGTGATAATTTTGTTACAGCAGCAGTAATAAACTAATACAGCTAGAATAGAATTACTTTGGAATAAATACGTGCAAATATCAGGATGACTGTTTGAGAGAGAGAGAGAGAGAGAGAGAGAGAGAGAAAGAAAAGCACACATATATGACATGGATTTTCATTACACCCATATAATCACCACCCAGATCAGGATACAGAACAAACCCTTTTAAATGACAGGGTAGAGAACAGCATGTATCTTATAATCCTTTTACTGTAAATATATACTTATATCTGAATGCTCATAAAATATATATATATAGAGAGAAACTATTGTGAAAATGGCCACCAAACTATGGTTAGTATTTAGCTTAATAATGAGAATGTAGGTGATTTTTCACTTTCACCTTCTAATTTTCATATATTGTTCATGTCCAATGAACCTGAATACACATATGTAAAAATGTATCCAGCCTTACACTAAAGATTTGGGTAATTTTATAAGGAATATAACAACATTGTATCATGTTATTTTGATTTTAAAAGTTTAGTTTTATTTATGGTCAGGCAGAACTTAGAATTGGGGGATTTTAGGGCAGCCATCTTTAATATGAAAATTCAGCATTTGTACTTTCTTCCTATCATATGAAGTTTTTATATAATTGTTTGACTGAATAACTATAGCCTTATTATCTTCATTGCTTGGAAAACCTTCCTTCCGTATTCTGCTTTACTTCAAAGTTCAAAATAAAAATATGTGGAAAATAAAACATTACCGTTTTTCTCTCATCAGCAAAAATACCACCTCTGTAAATATGACTTTCAACAAACTTCTCTCCTCTTCTCATTTTCAGTGCTCATTAGACTTGAATCTTTTCTTTTAACTTATATCCTACTCAGACTAGAGAACAATTTTCACAAATGACTCAGACATGTTTTTTTACTGAGAATAATTGAAATGCAATGATTAAAACTACATTATTAAAAAATATTCAGAAAATGGTTTCCTTTTATTCCTGCTTTTCACTATGGAACCTATTTCAGAAACTTTTCTATGTACTTGGTAACTTTGCACCAAGACAAAAAATATAACTCATTTCTTCTCTTCAACAGATTTTTAAATCGTCTTGCAAGAACTTCAGTAACACTCTGCTTTGACCTGCTAATATAAGACATGAAATGATATTTGTCCTCCAAATATAGAAAGAATAATTTAGATAAATATCTAAAGATATCAGGTTCTTCATTTTCAAATTCCTTCTGGAGAGCATAAAGTAGTCTACTCTTCTCTTCTCACCTAGAATTTCACTCCTTCAATCTCTGTCTTTAGATTAGGTTCCCCTACAGTAAAGAACTATTTTATTTTTAAGGAGTCTAACTCCTCTAGAGCATTTTTACATTTTTTAGCATTAAAAATTTTTAAGAAAATATAGCAGACAATGTGTTTGCTCTTACTGCTTCTGCTTAGACGTGACACACATCCCATTACTTCCTCTCATATTTTTTGGTTAAAGCTATTCACATGAATATTCTGGAGTCCAATAAGATTAGTACATGTATTCCTCCTGGTAGGAGATTGAATGCTCTTGCTGGCTTCTTCTCCAGTAACCTTACTAGGTTCTGAACTGGAAGAATCCTAGAAAATTTCACTCTGTGCTACCAGTTAGGGGAAGGGAGCAGCAGCCTCCAACAATTCTCTTCCAAAACTCGTTTTCTCTATATCTCCATGTGGAATAAAAGACTTAATCTGCAGGGGGAAGGGTGACAAAAACTAGTGAGGACAGGCCTGAGGACATTGGTGGAAACACACTGCAGCTGTGAAAGAGAGTGTCAGCTACCCCCTAAGCTCTTCCAGTCCCATCTCCCTGATCTCCTCTAGGGAACAAAAGCTTTTATCTGTTAAGGAAAGGGTAACCTGATGGAACTTATGGAAAAATAAGCTCACTACTGTGAGAGGGAAAAGAATATGCGCTAGGCACCATATTACATCTGGAAAGGAAGTGGAGACACTCGTGAAGCCTAAACCCTGAGAATGTGATTCACAGTGCCTGCCTAAGGTTGAGACTTAATCAGAACACAAAAGAATGCCCCCTTCCCAATCCCAACCATCACATTTTAAAAAATTTCAAGTACAAGTAATAGTGGAATACAGCTGGGAGAGCTGCAAGAGTCAGTTTCTTCAGTAGAACAGTAAAGGGATCATTTTTGAAAGCTAACTTTGAGGGGAAAATCCTGGCAAATTCATCCACATCACAAACACAAGTCATCACTAGAGGAATTTTCAAGCCTCTGGGACACTGAGGATAACCATCGCCACAACAAAACTCAAGCCCATCCTAACTCCTGACTATATTAACACAAACCCTCACACTAAAGACCTAGCAGAAGGAAAGTTATCTTCATCACCAAGCATAAAAATATTTACTTCAGTATCCTTTGTCGTATACAACATGTCTGGCATACAACAAAAAGGTACAAGACATTCAAACAGCCGAGAAAAAAAGCATAGTCTGAAGCATAGTCAGAACCATACTCAGATATGACATAGATGGTGAAACTATTAGAGAATTTTAAATAGCTGTGATTACTATATTAAAGACTCCAATAGAAAAGATAGACAACATACAAATAAGGTGGTTTCCTAAGGAAACTAAAAGGATCAAATGGAAATGATAGGTATAAAAAAAGAAGTAAGAAATATGAAGAATATCTTTGATGGGCTCATCAGTTAATTTAACATAGCTAAGGAAAGAATCAGTGAACTTGAAGCTAGGTCAATTGAAATTACCCAAACTGAAACATACACATACACACAGAGTTACAGACACACACACACACACACAGAACATCCAGGGACTTTGGTATAATATCAAACAGTTTAATATATGCATAATTGGATTACCAAAAAGGGAAGAAAGAGAAAAAAGTGGAGAAGAAATATTTGAAGAAATATTCACGGATAATTGTACAAACTTTGTGGCAGACACCAAACCATCAATCCAAGAGGCTCAGAGAACTTTAAGCAGGACAAATACACACACACATACACCTCAGATGTGCACTTTGACTCCATTGCAAATCCTAGAAAGTAGCCACATTTCAGTCTCTTATCATGTGTAAAATCTCAGTTGACCTTACCTTTTTCACCCCCTCTCAGAAGAACCCATTGCTTCTAAGCATACTTATTGCTGTATGCTTCTGATTCATTTTAGATCCCTAGAGACACTGATCTTGTTTTGTAGTTCTTCAGTGTGTTTCAATTTTTTTAAAAATGTATCTTCCTCTCATGTGTATGTGGAGAAGAAAGTAGTGAGGACTTTATCATATGAGTGCACAGTACAGTTGCAAATAAACAAGCAATTGCAATACAAAGTGATATGTGTTATGATATGGTAGTAGTATATAAGAGTCTGAGAGAACCTAGACCATTGCCCATTACCCAACTGGTAAGCCATCAGGCAAATCTGGGAGAAGCTGACATCAATGCTTAAAAATTAAGCAAGTTTTACTAAGGCAAAGAGAGTTAGGAGAGAATATTCAACACAATGGAAGTAGTTGGAGTGAATGGCCCAGAGCAACAGACTCTAAGACATTTGAAGACCTGAAGGATGCTTAATACGACTAGAGAATAGAATGGGTGGAGGAAGAGTGAGTTGCTAAAGGTGAGATGAAGAAGTAAACAGGATCTAAATCATAAAAAATCTTAGAATAAATTTTACAGATTTTCATGCTTATCCTGAAGGCAATGGAAAGTCAAAGCAGGTGAGTAGCTTGGTTAGAATTTTAGTTTAGGAAAAATATGGCTGTAAAATGGTGATAGATGAAATGGGCAGAACTGTAGGCAAGGAGAACAGCTTGGAGGCTATGGTTGTGATTTAGGTAAGAGGTGAGAGTTTGCACCACTAGGAAGTAGGCAGTGGCTATGGGGAGAGGTGGAATGATTCAAGACATTTCAGGAGGTGAAAAAACAGAACTTTAAAAATGATTAGACTCCTGGGATGGGAAAGGAGAACTCAATGGGCCATGAACAAGTTGTGGGTGTTGAACAATTGGGTAGATTGTGGTGCCATTCATTGAGAAATAAAACATGGGAGAGGCTTCTCACCCTGGATTCATTTTCTAGGGGTAGTGAGAAATGAAAAAAGTGTTTCATTTTGATTATGTCACCAATAGGAATCACTTGGGAAATCATCATTTTAATTGGCTCTAGCTTCCATACTCATCAGTAATACCTTAGGTTTCAGTATTCTGAGTCCCCCTGTGTATAGCTGTTGGCCTCTAACCAAGAAACTCCTCCTGGCCTAAATCTCTCTCACAGGTCCTCCAAACAGGGACATCCAAAAATTGCTAAGAGTCCTATGCATTTTCAACCCACCTGGGCTTGATTTCTTTTTAAACACACCATCACCCCTATAAAAGATTTGTCAGCCCTATTCCTGGGGGTTATGGATCATTTTTTTCTTAGATAAGAGGTCAAGTGAAGAAAGTAGAGCATATTTATTCCTCTTGAAACTAAGGACAAAAGGGTCAGGGAAAATGCTTTTGCTGCTCCGTTTAGCCACTCTATTTTGCTGTGAGAAAGTTGTTTTAAGCCTGCCTCGGCTCCATCCAAATCCCTGTTTAGATATCAGAGTCATATCTCCCTGATCCAGCTACTCCCAGGCTGCATTAGCTTTACCCTACACTGGAGTCTTATGGTTGGGAAATGAATCACTCAGACTCAAGCCATTTTGACAGAGAGCTTAAGGGCAGCTCAGCCAGGCAGAGTTGGACAAGGTGTGTGAGGACAGTTCGGGTTCGCCACGCTATACCCAGGCCTGTGCAGCTGAACTGCCTAATTGGGTTCTTGCTCTTCACAAGCCTCCAAATAGCTGTTCGAGTCCCAAAGTTGGTGGTGGAATATTTTTTTTCTCATCTGGCTAATAAGATTTTCCAAGACACCAAAGCCAGAAGAGTTTGAGGGGGAAAGCCTCCTTTGTTAAACAAAGCAAGTTCTATGGGACTTTCTGCCTTTGAATTTAGTGAGACTGCCCTAATTAAATTGTGAAATGATTGTGAATATTGAGGGATCCCAGTGGAAAAAGCAGCCTCTCACCCTGATACCCATGGACCAGGAATATCAGTTGTAATGCAAATCCCTTCTTTGAAAGATTCAGAGGCTGGGATTTTGTTCCAAAGTTTAGAGAAATATCACAGAGTCAAAGACAGCAATATTCTTCAATGTGTAGCAGGATTTTAAATGTGTTTGTTTTTCCAGGCATCATGCTATAGATTCATTTTTTAAAAATAAACTCAAGAAGTAGCAAGCATCGGCAGATGAATAGAATTTGGGGAAAATCCTTGTAAGCTCTTAAACGAGGCATTGCATCAGATACTAGTTAAGGCTTCTAAGCCAAGGTAGGGGTCTTGGGGTATTATTTTCATCTTGAATAATATATTTCATGTCAATTAACAGTAAGCTCAATTCCACACAAAAATATCTATATCTAATGTTATTCCCTTTTAGATGTATATGGCAAACCTATTAGGAAACGACTTTCATTCTACATGTTACAGCAAAGGCTTTTTGAGCAATGGCAGTAAGGGAAGAAAACTCCTAAATGATTAGTAGCATAACACCAAAAATACTTTTCAAGGGACTATGCAATTTGAAGATGAGTGTTATCTGATTTCTTGAGAATTTAGGGAGACTGAGGGAGAAAGTGAGGTGAGAGGAGGGACATGCCAGGCCAACAAAGCCAGCAGCTACTTCATCCTAGGCAGAGGGCTGCCATGTTGAAATGCATGCCCATTAGTACCAATTATTCCGATATTTCAAAAGAAGCTGGAAATCCAGATTTATATGTGGAATCTTCTATTTAAGAATATAGTGGCATCTTTTGTTTTTTAAGATTTATTTTATTTTTTTATTTATACTCCCTCCTTGCTGTTTGCGCTTGCTGTCTGCTTTCTGTGTTTCCATTCACTGCACGTTCTTCTGTGTCTGCTTGTCTTCTCTTCAGGAGGCACCGGGAATGGATCCTGGGACCTTCCGATGTGGGAAAGAGGCACTCAATCTCTTGAGCCACCTAGGCTCCCCATTTTGTTGTGTCTCTCATTGTCCTTTTCCTCATCTCTTTTTTTGTTGTGTCATCTTGTTGCGTCAGCTCTCCATGCAGGCTGCCAGCTCTCCACGCGGGCCGCCAGCTCTCTGTGTGGGCCTGCTATGGTCTTCACCAGGAGGCCCTGGGAATCGAACCCAGGACATCCCATATGGTAGATGGGAGCCCAATCTCTTGAGCCACATCCACTTCCCATCTATTTTTTTTTAAATGTAAGTAACTTGTGTATGGCAAATGAGTTCCTGACACCTGATTTACAGCTGATGTCAGAGCTACAAGAAGTTAGAAAAACTTTTTGCTTATCGCATATTCCAGGGTTTCCTCTTTCTAAACTAAAGAATCATTCAAAATTGGTTAGAACTTAAAGTTGGGAATAAAATACCTTAAAGTAAACTGATGACATCAAATTCAAGATGGCCCCAAATTGAAGAGAAGCCTAAGAAAAATTTGATATCAATATGCTTTCATAAATATAAAGCCATCTATGCATACAATTTTCATTTCCTAGAGTCTTATTTCTATCACATAAGAATCAGAAAGAAGGTATTATACCATGCAACATAAACTTTCAAGTTTAAAAGGATATTGAGGACAGCTTGGTTAATATTTTGAGCTTACAAATGAGCAAACCAAGGCCCAATTTTGCTGAATGATTACTTTACTCTCTCACTGAGGCACTTCCAGATGTTTCTCTCAGTAATTTCCACTTTACCTGCTCCATAACTTATGGAGATGAATCTAAACTCTCTAATTTCTCTGAACCCATCAATTCTCTCTTGTCTTCATTTCTTTCACCATCCAGTTTGTATTCCCTGGGTCATTGAGTCTGGCCAGATACAATAATACAGCAATGCAATATACATTCATTTACTTCTCACCCCACTGCCAACTGGCTTCTTTCCCACTACTCCACCAAAGTTATTTATACCAAGGTCATCAATAATATTCTTGCTGCCAAACAGATGGCTACTTTTTAGCCTTCATTTTGATTTCTCAGCCACATTTGCCCTTAGTGATCACTTCTTTCTTACTGAAACACTTTTTCCCTTGGCTTCTGTGTTTTTTCCCTACTTCTTTACATACTCCTTCTCAGTCTCTTTTATGGGGTTATTTTTCTCTTCCTGGTCCCTAAACAGTGTCCTCTAGTGTTCTGTCCTGAGACCTCTTCTCTTCTCTCTTGATAAACTCATCCATTCTCATGGATTTAGGTACTACCTATACCAGTGTTTCTCAACTCGGGGTGATTTTGAAACCCCCTCCCCCAGAACTTTTGGCAGTGTCTGGAGACATATTTAGTTGTTACAATTTAGGGGAGAGGAGGCACTACTGGCATCTCATAAGTAGAGGCCTCTTAAATATCTCTTGAATCCGTCTACTGCTCTCCTTGAACTGGTGTCTGCTTACTTCTCCAGTCTTCTTGCCATTCATGTTCCTGTTCCCTCCTGTAACAAACCTGCTCAAGACTTTATATTTTACTTGTACTAAATATAGAACAAATGGAATGTACCATGCTTCTCCAGGCCACAGAAGCCATGCATTTCCTCTTCTCTTTGTTTGCAACAGATTGAATTTGCCCACCACCCCTTTCCTGGGGATACACACTCCACCTGATAAACTCACCCAGGTCTCTGTGCAGATGTCGTTTCTTCCCGGGCAACCTCTTAATGCTCTCCCTCGGCATCCCGTCCTTCCCTTGCATAGCACGTACAACTCTGCTTCAGAGAGTGTATTAGTTTCCCAGGTTGCAATAACAAAGTACTGTACCACAAACTGAGTGGCTTTAAAAAACAGAAATGTGTTCTTCCACAATTCACGAGGCTAGAAGCATGAAACCAAGGTGTCAGCTGAACACTGCTCCCTCTGAGGCTCTAGGGAATAATCTTCCCTTGCGTCTTCCAGGTCTTGGCAGCCCCAGGCATTCCTTAGCCTGTGGCAGCTTCACTCCAGTCTCTGCCTCCATCCTCATAGCAACTCCTCCTCTTCTGTGTCCCTGTGTTTCCTCTTCATTTAAAGACGCCAGTCATTGGATTTAGTGCCCACCCTCAATCCAGGATCCTTAATTAATGACATCTTCAAAGACCTTATTTCCAAATATGGTCACATTCTGAGGCTCCAGGTAGACATGAATTTGGGGGATACTATTCAATCAAGTACAGACAGCTTGTCAGCAGACTGGCCTTTGTATGACTGACTTCCATGTTCCCTGCACACGGCAGGTGCTCAATAAATGTCAAGTAAATAGATGAATAAATGAATGATTCCAAATTTAGGTCTTCAGGAAAGCTTTTTCTCAAAAAGTTTTTCATAAAACTCTGACCACTAGAAAATGTTTTCATTAAAGGAAAATTTAATCTAAGAAAATTAGCATTGATGCCATACTTACTTTATGTGTTTGGGCATGTATATAGAATATGCCAAGATTTTGTGAAGAATGGAGTTTGCACATGAAATTGAATCAAATGTAATTGATGAGTGGTGCTTACTTTCAATCCTGGAGCTACAACTCATTCCTAAGCCAGTGTAGAGGATATGCATGATATCTGAACTGCTATAAATTATAGAATAATTTTTTTAAAAAGTTACTATTACACTTTTTAAAAATCTTTTTATTGTAAAATAAAGATGTAGAAAAATACACAAAACAAATGTAGAGCTTAATGAAATATTATAAGGCAAACATCACAATCTTATAACTCAACATAGTAAGTTGTAGCCACCCCAGCAGACCATTCATATTCCTGTCCCTCCCCTTAAAGCAACCTGGATTTATCGTAATCACTACCATGCTTTTCTTTATGGTATAGACTTGTCTACTTTTTTTATTAGAGAATTTTGGGATTTACAGAACAATCATGCATAAAATACAGGATTCCCATACATCACCCCCCCCACCAACAATTGGCAGTGGTATGAAACATTTGTTATAATTGATGGTAGCACATTTTTACAATTGTATATTAATTAAAATTCATGGTTTAATTTAGGGCTTCCTGTTTGTGTAGTGTAGTTCCATGAATTTTTTTTATTTTATTTTATTCTGTTACCATATACACAATCTAACATTTCCCCTTCAATCATATTCAGATATATATTTCAGTGCTGTTAATTGCATTCACAGTGTTTTGCTACCCTCACCACCATCCATTACCAAAACATTTCCCTCATTTCAAACAGGATGCCTATACATTTTAAACGTTAACTTCCCATTCCCTGTCCCTGCCCTGTCCCCTGGTAAACTATATTCTATATTCTGATTCTATGAGTTCTAATTGCTTCAAATCAGTAAGATCATACATGTTTGCCCTTTTGTGTCTGGCTTATTTCACTCAACATAATGTCTTCAAAGTTCATCCATGTTGTCACATGTATCAGAACGTCTTTCCTTTTCACGGCTAAATAACAATCCATTGCATGCATATACCACATTTTATTTATCCATTCATTGGTTGATGGACACATGGGTTGCTTCCATCTTTAGACAATTATAAATAATGCTGCCATGAACATCAGTGTGAAAATATCTGTTCAAGTCCCTGTTTTCAATTCTTTGGGGTATATACCTAGTAATGGGATTGCTGGGTCATATGGTAATTCTATATCTAGCTGTCTGAGGAACTGCCAAAATGTTTTCTATAGCAGCTGCACCACTTTACATTGCCACTGGCAATAAATGAGTGTTCCTATTTCTCCAGAACTTGTTATTTTCTATTTTTTAAATAACAGCCATTCTAATGTGTGTAAATTGTATCTCATTATGGTTTTGATTTGCATTTCCCTGGTGGCTAATGACGTTGAGCATATTTTCATGTGCTTCCTGGCCCTTTGTATATCTTCTTTGGAAAGATGTCTATTCAAGCCTTTTGTCCATTTTTTAATTGTGATATTTGTTTTTTTATTGTTAAGTTGAAGGATTTCTTTATGCATTCTGAATATAAAACCTTTATAGGTTATGTGGTTTCCAAATATTTCCTCTCATTGTGTAGGTTGTCATTTTACTTTCATGATAAAGTCCTTTGAGGTGCAAAAGTTTTTTATTTTGATGAGATCCCATTTATCTATTTTTTTTCCCTTTTTGTTCATGCTTTGGGTGTAAAGAATAAGAAACAATTGTCTAATACCAGGTGCTGAAAATACTTCCCTAAAGATTCTTCCAGGAATTTGATAATTCTAGCTCTTATAGTTATATTTAGGTCTTTGGTCCATTTGGAGTTGATTTTTGTATATGATGTGTGATAGGAGTCCTTCTTCTGTTTTTGCAAATGGAGATCCCGTTTTCCTAGCACCACTTGTTGAAGAGACTGTTCTTTCCCAATTGAGTGGTCTTGTCAAAAATTAGATGGTCATAAATACGAGGATAGATTTCTGAGCACTCAAGTCTATTCCATTGGTCTATAAGTCTGTTCTTGGGCCAGTATCATGCTGTTTTGATTACTGTGACTTTGTAATAAGTTTTAAGATGGGGATGTGTCAGGGCCCCTTACCCTTCCATATAAATTTGATGATTGGCTTTTGCATTTCTACAAAGAAGGTTGTTGGAATTTTAATTGGGATTTTAATTGGGATTGCATTGAATCTACACATTTCTTTGGGTACTACTGATATCTTAATGATATTTAGTTTTCCAATCACGAACACAGAATGTCTCTCCATTTATTTAAGTCTTCTTTGATTTCTTCTACTAATGTTTTGAATGTTTTGTAGTTTTCTGTATACAAGTCCTTTATATCCTTCGTTAGATTTATTACTAGAGATTTGGTTCTTTTAGTTGATATTATAAATGGAACTTTTTTTCTTGATTTCTTGTTCTGATTGTTCATTGCTTGTGTTTAGAAACACTAATGATTTAGGGGTGTTGATCTTGTACTCTGTCACTTTGCTGAATTCATTTATTAGTTCTAGGAGCTTTGTTGTGGATTTTTCAGGATTTTCTGTATATAGGATCATATCATCTGCAAATAGGGCAAGTTTTACTTCTTCCTTTCCAACTTAGATGTCTTTTATTTATTTTTCTTGCCTAATTGCTCTTGCCAGAACTTCTAGTACAATGTCTGCCCAAGGTGAATACAGTGTGCAGGGTTTTCTCTGTCTTTCTAAATCTCTTTCTTGTCCTAGGCTTTTGCTTGTTGGTTGTTTTGGAGTTCCCTTGTTTACAGGAGTTCTGTTGTTCTCTCTGTTACCAGGAGACAGACCTCCCTCTCCAGGATATTTGAAGCTGGCAGTCCTTTGTCCCAGACTGTCCACCTTTATAGTTTTTAACACTTCTTTTGTGTCTCAGCTGCTTTTGCCTGGAAGGCAAATTCTGGGAGGAAGTCACAAGGGAGAGGACTCTCTCAAGCCAGTCTTTCCCAACCAAAGCAGGGCCAGGGATGCATGAAGGCGGTGCAGACTGGTTCCAAAGTGTCCTGGGGAAGGGATCAAGAAGGGCACCAAAAGCATCTCCAACAGGCCCCAATGCTGAGCTTTCCTGTCCTGCCTAGCAAATGTAGTCCTTCAGCTAATTGTCACTTGCAGCCTTGAGGAAGTGCTGCATCTTTAAGTCTCCACTGCCACTATCCCTGTCCGGAGTGGTTTGAAACAATAGTTGCCTTCAAAGCTGGGCCCCAGTGATCAGAATTTGCTAATCAAAAGCCATGATTAATGATCAGTCATGCCCACCCTTGTTGTTGGGGAAGAAGAATTTTATGTCCCCTTCTATCACCGGCAGCTAGCCAGGGGCTGGACTCTACGGCGACCTGCTGCGAGAGTGGGGCATAAGACGCTGGTGGTGGCCACACAGAGAGAATAGTTTATTCTTCTTTATAGTAATTTACCAGCCTCTTCTTCCCAATCTTCCCTGGATACTGTACGGTGTTCTTCTGGCCTCCAGAGTTTCAGACAGTTCCTTCCTGTTTGATAGTTATTTTGTTAGAAGGACCAAGTTTTGGAGCTCCCTACCCCACCATCTTCCTACAATCCTTCCCCCTAACATTGCACTTTTATTTGATCTTTAACTCAAGTAAGGCACAAAGACTGTTGCCCAGCACTTGAATCTAACACTCATTTCTTACATGGTCAACACTGCTTATACTTAGTCTTCCAAACAGGATCATTTTGAAGCCACCCCAGGGAGCTTTCTTTGAAAATTGGGCTTAAAGATGATATTGTACAAAACTGCTAAGTCTAAGAAACTTTTACAGTTGGAAAAAACATCCAAGGACAGTAAATAATGCAAAGTTAATGCAAATACTTTACACTGTAACCACACCCTTTGGATCTTAGGTGTTGTAGCATCCTTGCCACACAAAAAGAGATTTTTTATTTTATTGATGAATTTCAGCCTCTTATTGTTTTGAATTACACTCTTTAAGACAAATCTACAGTCAGGATGTGGACAGAGGGGATGCAGGGATTCTGCTATCTAGCCTGAAATGGAAAAATAACATGATCTGTGACAACATTACAAAGTAGTATTAAAACAGAAGCTTTGGAATTTCAGGTAGCAGGCACCATCATGTCCTTTCCTTGCTTGGAAAATGGTCCAAAATGCTACATCTTCATACTTCTCCTGGTCATAGAAACAATTCAGGAAGAGCGTCAGTCGTCATTAATGGATTCCTCAAATGGCATTCTTTTGGATTATCTGTGAGCTATTCCAAAATTCAAATAAAGTACATTATTCATTGAAAGAATTTAACCAAAACTATACTGTAGATCACACTCTATGCAAAGCTTTGGGTATACACAAGAATTTAAAGTAATGTAGGGAAAGCAGACATGTAAAAATAATTGTAACATAGTTTAACAAACACTAATTAAGAACCAACATTCATTGAGGCATTGTCACCTAACAAATACTGTTCTAAATACATGATATACTTAAATCCATGTACTCCCCATGATGGCCCTAGGAGGTAGGTTCTATCATAACCCCCCCTTTATAGTATTTTGTGTGTGAACTTGGCTAGTCCCAAATTATTCAGTCAAACACTAACCTAGATGCTGCTGTAAAGGTATTTTGTAGATGTGATTAAAGATGATAATCAGTTGACTTTAAGTAAGAAAGATTATCCTACATAATCTGGGTTGGCCTTAAGTTCAGAGCTGAGGCTTCTCTGATGAAAAAGAAATTCTTTTGATGGACAGCAGCTTCAGCTTACACCCAACCATTCCAGCTTGTCTTATGAATTTTAGACTTGCCAGTCTCCACAACCAAGTAAACCAATTGTTTTCAATAAATCTCTTAATATGAATTACCTACCGTTTCTGTTTCTCTGGTTGAACCCTGACTGATACAGTGAGTAAACAAAGCCACAGTGGTTAAGTAACTTTCCCAAGGTCATAAGGCTAATCCTTGGAGGAAAAGCATTTCAAACTCAGGGAATTTGAGTTAAAATCCCCTGTGTTGAACAACTTACGTTCATGTTGTCTGAGAAATACCAATTCAAAAGAGGTCCAAAGGAAAGTGTTCTTAATTCTGATTGAAAGAATGGTTGGTGGAGTAGGAAGGCATCTTACAGGAAGATTTAAGGTAGAAGAAGTGCTTGGACTGGATTTTAAGGAATAAACTGAACTTCATGAAGTGACTAATATGCAAAGACACACCAGACAACAATCCTGCATAAGACCCAAGGGTGGGAAGGTTATGCTGAAGAGTTTGGATCTTTCCCATAAGATAAATTGAGTAGATTAAAATATACATACTTACAAAGGTATGTATGTGAATAGAGACATTTAATGTCACCACTTGGAATTTTTCTCTCCCAATTTTTATCTGTGAAAAGTTGGATTCATTGATCTCTAAAGAATAAATAGACAATATGAACAAAATATCTCAAAGTGACCTGGCAGAGATAGATATTCTATAAAAGTCAATTCCTTCTCTTCTTCATATCAACTCCTCTCTCCCCTCCAAAGTACCCTCCAAGTTTGCATGTTCTGATCATGATGCTTAATACTCTTGAGAGATATTTCATTATATTCAACTCCTTTCTCTATGGAATTGAACAGATAATGCATATAATGCTCACCATTGTACTAGGAACTGGCCTGGGCACAGGGGAATATAACAAAGAAGGAAGCAGACATGGCCTCTAATCCAAATTTGCTTGAATGGTACAGTTTTGAGTGGACTATGATACCAGATATGAAAGGGAGAATACATGGGGTTAAGAGAGCAAACAGGAAGGGACTCTAATGCTTGGGGTTTTCAGGAAGTCTTTCTGGAAGAAGGGTCCTCTCAACTGGAAAGTGAAAATGAGTAGCAGTCAGCTAAATGATATTCTAAAAGTCTGGTCATGAGAGCTATTTTAAAGGGCATATTTCATTGTTTATAGTTGAAAAAGCAATCCCTTAATTACCCCCATGTCCCCCTCAAAGATGGCTTGTGGACTGAAAAGCTAGTGTTATCTGCCTTTTGGCTGGCACTGCTCAGACAGTGAGAAGGGCCCATATATGGAATCTCCATCCTGCACAAACCACAAGTCAAAATAAACATGCTTGAACTCAAGTTCACTTCATTTCACACTTGACTTTGCTTCTCCTGAAGCTCAGAATATTAACCCACTTGGTGTTTCAACAAGACTCTATCTTTCACCTCACTGGCTAGCTTCCATCTATAATTTGATGTCATTTGGTGTGACAACAATAATTTAGCTTCTGTAGAAAAATGGAAGGCGATAATTAGAGTGGGAGGGGAAAGTGCAGTGATTTTCCTGTTGTGTTATGGAAACTTTCCTAGCCACATTTGATCCATTTAAAATTTGATTTTTTTTCCTTCCACATGTCTCTTATTTTTTCTTGATATGCAAAAAACAAATTTGTTGAGGAAATTCACATACTTTATATGTTCTATGTACTAGAGTAGTACTAGAGATTTATATGAAATCCAGGTAGTTGTTAGTTGGGACAAAAGATCATGAATAGTCTAGATAGAACTAAATATGCCAGCCCTTCATAGAAAAGGACAGAGGAAGGTCACAATCAGATAGCTGAGGTTCATTTAATTATGGGGCTCAGGCCTCAGGAAGAGCAATGACAAATATTTTGGAGAAAGATCCCAAGGACTTCATCTATTTGGCCAACTGAGCTTTACCTGAGTGAGGTTGTGCCCCTCCATGTGCACACAGGGAAGGGCGATGTCTCCCAGGGGCACAGCTGAGAGGGCCGTAGTCTCTGCTCTCACTTGGAGAGTTGAATGTCAATGGAGGGTGGAGGGGACAGGTTCTCAAAAGTCTCAGTAGCATGTAACACTGCATCAAGTTGGTTGAAGATGCAAAAGTAATGGCCTGAAGTCATTCATCTATCAAACAATGTGGAGATGACTGGTGGAGACCAGTCATCTCTGGGTTTGACAGTCCCCTAAGGGGAACAAAAGGTGTCAGCAGAACTGAAGCAGAGATCATAAGTCAGCAGGAAGTCCTGGGAAAACATGGCTTTGAAGTCACAGCATTTCAGTAGGGCCAGAGGGAAGCTGGAGCAGGGCCTGAGCAGAGCTCTGCAGAGAGGTGATAGCCTCAGAAGAAGATGTAGCCACAAGGACCCCGGAGGACATCAGGGCTAAAGAAAATGGGATGAGAACTTCATTTGTGCACAATGAAGGGGCCCAGATCCTGGATGTGTATATGCCTGAGTGCATATGTGTGTTTTGGGGGCTTGGGGGAATATAGAAACCATTTGTGCTTCCACCACTTTGAAAGAGATGGATGAGGTATGAACCTGGAGGTCAGTGAGAGCTGAGGGTCAAGACTCTGAATAAAGCACAAGGGGGAAATTTTTGCTGAGCTTGTCAGAGTTCATGCTCTCTCCCTAGCAATCTTGACCCTGGGCAACTGCAGAATAAAAACTCCAGCAAATCAGAGGAGAGATTTTACCTGGGGGTAAGAAGACACTACCGCTCTGATCATATCTGATCACAGAGGAAAAGTCCAAGAAAGTAAAGGTAAGAGCCTACTTACAAGAAGGAGGAGGAAGAAGAGAGAGAATCTTCCATTTGGCTAAACCAGGATGATCAGGAATGCACACACTGCTCTAAAACTCAGGGATATTTAACCAGCAGTGGCTCTCCCATTCCTGCCTTAATCAGGTCTTTCTTGTTGCAGAAGACAGAGAGAGGAGCTCATGACACCTCAGTTGAAAGAATGTAGGAGAATTAAGCTAGAAGATGAAATAGAGGCAACCGTTTTAGAGCTGGATCTCACAGAGAATAGACGGACCTGCAATTGGAAATCAGGTCTTACAAAAAACTAGAACATCACAAAGGAGTCACCAGCCCCAGAAATCTGGATCTTGGGTTGTCTCTTTAGCTGAGCATGCCACTTATTCCTGCTCTGTGTTCTTCCATTCCAGCACCCAGCTTCTCAGATCATGTCAGTACACGTCAACTATTCCTACTCACCTCAGGGATGCTGCTTACTTGTGGCTTCCACTACATCATTTCTACAAGTTATCTTTTCACTGTTTTCCAGCTGCCTTCTAGAGTCTACTGTTCAAACTCCCCAAAGTGCAGTTCTGAACTCTCAAAGGGAAAGTTTTAGCGCCATCAGCAACTAATTCCGGCTGTTCGAAGCCAGGGCAGCAGGGTTACGCCCTTTTTGTAATGAACTATCTGAAGTTACTGGCTTGTTCAGTAGGGGACAGAGTGTCACAGCCTTTCCATGGCAAAGACTGTTTGATATATGGGTACATAGATATTTTGGAGAATTAAATAGAGGCAACACACTCAGAAAATACTATTATATTAAGAGATGCCACCACATTCCTCTTAGGAAGAAAGCTATTTTAAAATGGACACACTTGCATGCACTCAAACACACACTTGATAGTAGAAGATTACATTCAAAGGGATCCTGGTGTGGATAGACCTTCCATGCATATCACAGAAAGGAGGAATTTTCTAGTTCCTCCAAAGATGGAAGAAAAAGAGAGAAAGGAAGAGGAGGAGAAGGGAGTGATTTTACCAAACTGACAAGATGTTAGTGTGAGTAGAATATTGTGAAACTATGAAAGGGTTGGGTTCACACCTGGATTGATGAGGAGAAGAAAGCAAAGCAATACATGCAGATGAAATAGAGGGCATAGAGCAAGTACTTTGAAAAAGCAGTTTTATACTATACAACTTATACTAAACAACTTGAGACAGTGGTAGGCTTTCTTAGGCAGAATAATTTAGCAACCATGTACTGATCACTCACTGTGTATCCTATGCTCTAGGGGCACTTTATATTCCTTGTCACATGTAGTTCTGTTAACCCCATGAGATATATATCCTCATTTTGAAAAAGAAAAACTGATGCTTGGTGGGGTTACCTAAATTCCATGAGGTCACACAGCAAGTAAGTGGTGCTGCTGTGTCCTCATTTGTGGCATTTAAGATTCTTTACTATGTGAAGTGACTTTGGCCATCTTTTTTTGTTACTGTTGTAGAATTTACTTTGAGTGAAATACACAAATATCAAGCAAACAATTTAATGAGTTTTGATTAGTGTGTAAACCTTTGTATCCACCATCACAACCAAGATATAGAACATTTCCAATCACCTCAGAACCCAGAATCTCAGTCCCTCATGTCCCTACCTAGGCAATTCCCACTTCCCGTAGGTAACACTGCTTGGAATTTTACCATTTTAGATTACTTTTGCTTATGCTTGACCTTAATATAAATGGAATTTTACATTATGTACTTGTACTTTTCAGGGTTCTCTAGAGAAACAGAACCAACAGGAGGTAAGAGGTAAAGATTATGAGATTTTATAAAATTGTCTCATGTGACTGTGGGGATGTGTGAGTCCAAATTCAGTAGGGCAAGCTGCAAGATGGCAACTCTTATGAAAGTTTTTGATGAATTCTCCAGGAGAAGCTGGTTGGCTGAAGTAGAAATGGAAATTCTCCTTTTTGACTGCTGAAATCACTTCTCCTTTTAAGGTCTTCAACTGATTGGATGAGATGTCTCTCATTGCTAAAGGCAATCTTTTCAGTCAATTGCAGATATAACAATCACAAATGTAATTAACTTACTGATAATTTAAGCCCACAAAATATCCTCACAGTAACAATTAAGCCAGTGCTTGCTTGACCAAACAAGCAGGCACCATTACCTGGCCAAGTTGACACATGAGCTTAACATCACAGTACTCTTGTGTGTCTGTCTTCTTTCAGTTAACATACGTATGTGAAATTCAGATATGTGGCATGTAACAATAGTTCAGTCTTGTTTATTGCTCAGATATTGTAGAGAGGGATGACCTGAAGGAAGAGACCCCATAAGTGTTGATAAACTCCTGGGCTGACTCCTGAACTGTACATGTGTGGATCTCACATTAAATAGCATATCAAATATTTTGAGAATTACACTAAGGGATATATTACCACCGAAGTCCCAGAATGGCCAATATGAATGGTACACACATGGGACAAATTTGAATTGCACGACAAAGACTTTAAAATCAGAGCTAACATTAAAACCACAATTCAAAGAAAGCTGGTCATAACTTTCAGATGTAACCAAATCCGTTAGTTTGGCTGAAAAAATAAAAATAACATATCCAAAGGATTTAAATAAAACCCAGAATCTCATATATGGCATAATATTCAAAATATGCAGAATATTACTCATAATATGAATAATCAGGAAAATCTCAACTCACATGGTAAAGGAAAACCCACAGATGCCAATGCTTTGAGTACATAGATATTGGTATTACCTGAAAAACATTCTAAATCAGCTAGTATTGATATAAACATGCTCTAAGAAGTAAGGGTGAATGCTCTTGATTCGAATAGAAAGGTAATGCCTCAGTAAAGATATAGAAAGCATAAAGAAAAACCAAAAGTGACTATTAGAATGAAAAATATAATAACCAAAATTAAAAAAAAAAAAACTCATTGAATGAGCTTTACAGTGAATGTAGATGATAGAAGAAAGAACCAGTGCATTTGAAGACAGATTAACAAAAATTATCCAATCTGAACATAAATAAAGAATAAAGAAATAGATTGACAAAAAATATGAACAGAGTCTCCAGGGACTGATGGAAAAAAAATGCCAAAAGTTCTAATATTTGTGTCATTGGAGTTCCAGAAGGAGAAGAGAGAGAGTGCAGTGTAGAAAAATATTTAAAGAAATAATTTAAACTTCCTAAATTTGTTGAAAGACATAAATGCAAAGATTTAAGAAGCTGAGTGAACCCCAAACAAGATAAGCCACAAAAAAATATATCCAGACATATCATAATCAAATCAATGATATCTTAAGATAAAGAAAAATCTTGAAAATAGCCAAAGAAAAACAATGCATTACTTATAGAAGAACAACATTCAAAAACTCAGTTTCACATGGATAAATCTTGAAGACCTTATGCTGAGTGAAGCAAGCCAGGCATTGAAGGAAGAACAGTTTATGACCTCATTGATTTGAATTGAGGTAACATAACAGTTTCTGAGAACCACTGAGTGAAAGATAGTCTAACCAGGAAGAAAGAGAGAAGGGTAGGTTGTGAGCCATCACCCATATGGACATTATCTATGGTAAATTGAAAGAGTATATTTACATATTGAAGGATAGGACAGGTGGGTAGAGATTTTACTAGTGGTACAAGATTAACAGGTGGTTAGATTAGGAAGGTCAGGTTAGAATAACCAGGACATGTAAAAATGAATCTTG
>JAQZBX010033939.1:0-25191 GCA_029593785.1 Cabassous unicinctus
ATTTAAAAAGTAAAAAAAAAAAAAAGAAATAAAATGTTTAGTAATAAGTGATCTAAGTGCCCTAAGTATCAAAATGTAAATGCAAATTAAATCCAAACAATATACGTCAAGGATATAATAAAAACAAGGGAAGAATTCCCAAGGACATACCTAACATTTCTAAATAGAGAATATCAGCAAAGACAAAAAGTTGCTTCTTTGAAAAGATTAATAAAAATCTGAAGCGTTTACCTTGATCAATGAAAAGAGAGAGAAAACACAAAGAGCCAATATGATGCAACTATTATATGTTGCTCCTAGTGGCGAAAAATTGTACAGATACCTTAAAATACTATTTGAGGATAACCATTAAGTCTATCCTAAATTATGATCCAACTATTCTATTTCTAGATATTTATTTACAAAACCAGTAATTTCCCTGGCAATCATTAAATTACCATCAGTTAGCATTAGTTGAGAGTTTCATACTTTGTCTTAGCAGGAAAAATGAGTTTAATGAGCATATCCTCACACCTCTAGAAATTAGTGTTCTTCCTTGCAATAAATTTTGAAGAATAAATGAGATAATTAATTTCACAGAGGGAGAATAAATTACCCTTGGGATTAAAATGAGATCTATTATATTGATTTCTTTATTACTCAGCTGATTTTGCAGGACAGTAAAGGGTATATGAATAAATATCAAATATAAATTTAAATTTTTTGATTAAATTACAGATTTAACTTCTCAATTAACACAAAATATGGCAATACATCACCTTATGGCCTTCCAGACAAGCCTGAAATTTCATTAAAATAATCACTAAGTTTTAAATTTATAATCCACTGGTCAATATAGCACTGCATTAAATGCTTTGACACAGATGATTTTTTGCAAGTATCCGAACTAATCCATTTCAGTAGCCCCACAAATAATGTTTCCAAATCATTTTGCATGGTATAATTAATATTTGATTTGTAGTTCCTTGAAACTTCTAAGTCTTATTATCCTCATGTATTGCATTCAAGATAGCAAGGAATAATTAACTTTGAGGTAGTTTCTATCTTTTTTTATTCTACATTCATTGTGTTATTCCTTCAAAAATAATGCTTGGCACCTGTGATGGTTAAGTTCATGTATCAAGTTGGCCAGGTTTTTGTGCCCAGTTGTCTGATCATGAAAGCACTGTTTTGATTGTTACTGTGAGACTATATTATGGATTTAAATCAACAGTAAATTTATTGCATCTATGGTTGATCACATCTACAACCAAATGAGGAGATTTCCTTCAAAAATTAAAAAAGTCCCATCCAATCACTTGAAGACCTTTAAAGGAGAAATAATGATTTCAGCAGTCAGAAAGGAGAATTTCCATCACTAATTCAGCCAGCCCAGTATCGACTGGGAAATTCATTGAAAATCTTCATTGGAGTTCTCAACTTGCAGGCTGTCTTAGAGAATTTGGAATTGCCCATTTCCACAAACATTTCAGCCAATTCTTTTAGAAAGTCTCATAATATTTACATAATATACATATTAATATATATCATATATGTAATATTTATATATTTAGTTCTTTTCCCTAGAGATACTGATTAATACAACACCAATACATTCTCATGGCATTTGTCATCTCTGAAGTTCTCAGAGTATAGATTAAAGGATTGAACATAGGTACAATGATGGTGTAAAATAGTGCAAATATTTTATCCTTAGGGTAGGTATTAAGTAGTCTAAAGTTAGCAAACATTAAAGGTCCCCAAAACTACCCAGAATGATATGAGACCCACAGGGAGAGAGAATTCATCTTCCCACAAATTAGTCATTTCACAGGTGAATAATGTGATGACTTAAGAAACAAATAATAACACACAAGTTAACAAGGTAACCCTACCTGAATTCACAAAAGTGAATAGGTACAGTGATGTAGGTACCATTACAAGAAACATTTAGCAAGGAGAAAATATTTCAGAAACAGTGATAATTTAATATGATCACAAAAAGGCAACTGGAGTGTTATGGATAATTAAGGAAAGGATAGAGAGCCCCACCACATGCCCAAGCAGCTATGACTAGAAGATTTCATTTGTCACTCTTCATGATAAAAATGAAGTGTGGAGGCTTGCAGATGGCAATGTAGCTATCAAACGACATGGAAACAATAATGCAGACCTCAATACCTCCAAAGTAGTGTGTGGCAAAGAACTGAAACTTGCAATTATTGTAGGAGATGGCTTTATCCTCACTAATAAGTCACCAGTCAGT
This sequence comes from Cabassous unicinctus, assembly GCA_029593785.1. Lineage (NCBI taxonomy): Eukaryota > Metazoa > Chordata > Mammalia > Cingulata > Chlamyphoridae > Cabassous > Cabassous unicinctus. Next base: position 2,246 of record JAQZBX010033939.1, read on the forward strand.
TTGGCTGAAACACTAGAGGTTTAGCATATGTCCACACAGGATAAATGGCTGAGGAAATATTCCACGGGTTAGTGAAAAAGGGAGCTTAATTGAATGGAGGAAAGGATCAGGAAGTTTACTTTCAAGAAGGAAACAAAACAAAGTAAAAGAAACAAAAGCAAAATATTTGTATATTCTGGCCATAGGAATGTCCCAAAGTGACTAATTCAGAGATGTTCCTATTCCTTTCCATATATCTCAATTGGGTTAGGATCATAAAATATATTTTATTCCTGTAAATTATATCATTTATAAAACAACAAAAGTTTAATTTACCTAATGAAAATAAAATGTTTTGCCTATTTTTAAATGTATTGCCTTAGCCATAGGATCAACTTTCCTTCTCAGCATAATCTGAAACACTTCCCTGAATGATTCAAAAATGAATCAGAAAATTCAAATGTTTAAAATACCCTTGTTTAATTTGGCAAATTTTAATTGCTAAAGCTACTGAGAAAATAAGTATCAGGTACAGAGTGTTTTGTAGTTAAGTGTAACCATATATTGAATAATTAAGTAGTGGTTCATTGTCCTACACTTGAATTAATACAACTGATACAGATTGTTTGTTAATGAAGTGGTATATTGTTAATTATCAAATGCATTTATTTACCTAAAATAAATTGATTTAAATAATTGTTTTATGTGGGTTGGTGAACTACTTAAACATGATCACTCAATTAATCCAAGTGATTAATCCAAGTCCACAATTCCCAATAAAAGTGAGTCAGATCACAGGAATCTCAGTAATTTTTAGAATCAGTAAGTTATACACTGTTGAAAGAAGATAGAATCTGGCTTCTCACTCAGTTTGGTGCCTTATCTCATGTGTAAAGGCAGAACTGGATGTGGGAAGAGTGTCATGGGATGTAGCAGTGGGAGAAACTATTGTGAATACTCATTTTTGTTGAAAAGATTATGGAATTTGACAAGCTCCCTGATCACTCACTCTTCCTGAATAGTTATGCAAAGCTTAACTGGTAGTTAATATAAATATATGGTTGATAATTTTCAGACACTAAATCATTTTGAAATGATTGTACTGAAGTTTTACCTAATGTACATTCTGTAGGTCAAATTCTTGCTTGTTGTCTAGATCATTATAAGTGTTTAATACATAATAGTTCCTAAAATCCCATCCTGAATTGTGAGGGAACATGCTACTATGATCACAGCTGTTAACAGAGATAAAAGGGAAATGTGAGAGAGGCCACATTTGAGCAACAAGGAGGCTCTCAGGTGGCAACCCTTAGGCACCCCATCACAGCAGGTTAAGTTTCAATTACAAGAGCAAAGACTCATAAGGCTAGTCCTCAATAACCGGAACCCATCAGTAGGCCATCCTCTTTTGCCAGACACTGCCTCTGCACTCAGGGGACTGCTGCTGCTCCCTTGGACAATGTCGCAGAGTTCTCCAGGCTGGGAACTCAGATTCCCTCATTTATTGAGTGATTGTCTGCCCTCTGTGACCATGCCGCATTACTAGTTAATTTGAACAATTTTATACATCTTTCATGTATATTCAGATGAACTTACTCCCATGAATCCCACATCCCAGACACCCCCCACCAATGAACTTTTACATCCCCCATTGTAACCCTTCTGTGATCCAAACCTTCCCTGAACATGAAGCCCATATAATAACAAAATACAATTAATAGGAAAAAGAAATAATAATGATAAACTTAAATGCAAGAGATAAGTACAAGGAAGCTCAGAAGAAAAAAAAAACTAAACTAAAAATAAAATATAATTAGTGGATTGGGACATTCAAAAAAAAGGGGAAAAAATCTTTTTTTAAAAAAAAATTATTCTTCTTTCCTTTTATCACTGCATTATCGGATGTCCAGTGTACCATGACACCTTGCCCCTCTCTTTCCCCAGTGTCTCCCAAATTTTCATTTAATTTTCAAAGAAGTTTTAGGTCACAGCAGAGTCACACACGGAATACTAAAGACTCCCACATACCCAACCTCCCTCCCCCTTCCCCACCCCATAATAGAACCTTTTCTTTTTATAATGGATGTTAGCATTGTTTTAACAGTTATCCGGAGTTTGCCTCACATATTTTGAGGCACCCTGATTAGGTGCATAAATGTGAGTAGACTCAAGTGAGAATAATCATTGCCATTAAAATGTATAATATTTTTGACAAGAGAAATAGAGGCAAATCCCTAGAAAATAATTGAAATAAAATAAGGAAAAGAAACATATGTTAAACAACCACTGTGTAAGGCCTTAAAACAACAGCAACAACATCAGAGGAGGGTAAAATAAACGGAGCAGTCGACAACATTGAGCTCATTGCTTAAGCTCCTTAAGCCTCATTTTTGGCAAATATATAATGGTGAAATCATTTCATAATTCAGAAATATGGGGAATACATGAGTAGTATGAAACACCCTAGTGTCATACACGGTTAATGCCATGCAGATTTTTTAACTTTTTTACTCATTTTTTGAGCAGCTTAGCAACTACTATAATTGTCCTGCACGTATATACAACAAATTCAAATTAAGAAGCAAGTAAGAAAATGAAAAAAAGAAACAAAACATAGAGTTAATGGGGGTGATGAAGTAAATATCAATTTTTACAATTCATTAGTGAAAAAAAGATTCTGATGATTGACTATTTTAGGAACATTCCTAACACTAATTCTTAGTCTGATTTTTCTATTACCATAAAAATATTGTGAAATTAACACTTTATTTCTTTGATAGGTTGAATACATATTGGGCAAGCCCTTTTTGTGTGCTGTAGCCTCACAGCAATCGATTTCCTAATGCTAAATTGCAGTTTCTAAGTGCAAATTTTCTCCCAGGTGTTTCAGAATTTGCTATGTTTTAAACTTTCCTCAGTTGATACAGATGAATTGAGTGTATTTTAGGAAAGCATATTCTAATACATATGTTTATAACATATGAAATTCATCTTATTGTTTATTAGAAACATAAATGGAGATATTCATTGATAAGAATATTGAGGAAGATACATGAACACTAGAAGTGACTCAATGAAATTCACTGCCAACCTGAAATTTTCATTAACTTAACTCTACTCTTCCCAAATGGAATATGGCTTGTGTGTAATGTGCACTTAAAACTAAAGTGTGCTACAACAGTTTTATAGTAATCAACTTATGCTGCAAGAGACATTATGGTCTTAAGAATGAAATTAGATGGAATAAATGCAAATAGCACACAACCACCCTAAAACATGGTTAGTAGGACACTATCCAAACCAAGCTCACTAAGTAATTTATTGACCATCAAGTCTGAGTGTGCTTCATGTTATATTTAGGCTGCATCAGGAAGAATTCCCCAAGATACTCACTCTGCTAATTCTTCTCCATTACCTAAATATGAAGTAAATGCAGAGAACTACCAGTAACTGAAACACAAATAAGTTAATTCTCAAAATTATTTGGAAATTTCAAAGTGCCATAGAAACTTCTACATGTTTTCCAGGGGAGTGGACTTTAAATGTCCGCTAAATCCTTCAGGGCTGCAAGGAGATTTGGATCCTTATACAATGGAGAAGCAAACTGGTTGTTTTAAATGCAGTTTTACCATCTGCACAGTAGCTCAAACTAAAATTTAATCAAAAAGTTTTTTAAAGACCCATAAGTGCTAACACATGTATTTATATCCTAGGAATCATCTATTTATTGACTAAAAGTATTCTGGTCCAGAAGAGCTGAATATAAACTTTTGTGACACTGTAGAAATTAATAGTTCAGTGAACATTTTTAAGAATTATTTTCCCAGAGACATATCAAACCAGATGCTCACTAAGTGACATTAAGTCACTGTTCATTGTAATGTCCCTTGTGGCTCTAGGCACTTACTTTACAATATTTATTTGGTCTGGCTCAGGCACTGATTCTCTGGAGGCCCCAAAATGCTACAGTCAGACAGTCAGACCCAATGCAAGTCAGAAGACTTGCTGGCTCTGTGCTAAGATAGCTTTCTGAAGAAAGGAGGAAAGATAATATAGCCTAGATTGGTATTGGGTTAGGTGCCAGGAATATCTGACATGATATAAAGAAAAAAGAAAAAGAGTCGTAAAGACAGACATCACAATACAGATAGGGATCATTATCAAGACTAACCTAGATGTGTAGAACTAGATAGATAAATAAAATCAGTGACTTATGAGATCAAGGGTGGGTCCTGGTTATTTATTGAGCCAGGAACTAACATTGCTGGAATAGATGGTTGAGGAATGGAAGTGGGAAGGTAATAAGAGAAAAAAAGGAGTAAAAAACTCCCTTCATATGCATATCTGGGTCGAAGGGGATATCATTATGTGAGAACATAATGAAAATATCAGAAGAAATGAGCATTCAAAATACAAGGCTTTTATTCTGTTTACCATGTGATTATTTCCCCCTTTATGACTGCATTAGTGCAGCTTGTATACACACATTCTCAAATGCACACACTGATTTTCAGTGAGCTCTTCCCTCTCTTTCTATATGCAAGGCCATACATGAAAGATTTTCTCATAGATTTGAAACTTCAGGAAATCAGGTACCTTGTCGAGTTCAGATCAGCATTCTTAGAAAAATGCAAAAAATATTGATTTATTAAAAGATTACTGAGCACATTAAGTTCATTATATCAATTATTCCTCACTATAATGCCTGTTTGAAATATATATTATGAGCTCTATAATTCACATAAGGACACTGAACCTTCTAGTTGTTATGAACCAACTCATACAGCTAATAAGCATAGAGCAAGAGTCTATGTTCTCCATTCATTGAAATAAATGGACATTTCTTAGTTTAATGTTTGCTTTCAGGCTTTGAATGTTAAGGAACCCTGATTAAATGAAGGATTCTAGCACTTTCAATGAAGGATATAAGAACCCAATATTTCATCAACCACTTTAATACAATATATTTAATCAAGATCAACAGTACTAACCCACAGAAGAAGATAGCTGTTCATACCTCTAACCATCCTCCCTATTCAAACAGACTCCTAGACATGCCCTATAAATCAGAAGTAGTTAGCTCTACATATCTCTAAACATACTATCTTCTCAAACACACACCTAGATATACCCTAGAAATGTATGCAGGTACCTCATGTGCATTGTGGTAAATTACAGACTCAAACCTGAATTCATCTCTGGTCATCTCAGCTTTTGTTTTCTCAAGCATTTTAATTCTGATATGGTAAAATTTATCTCTTTAAATGTGTCATGATTTTGACATTATATTCAGGCCTTTTTGCCTAATCTAAGGTCAGAAAGATTTTCACCCCTGTTTTATTCTAAACATTGTGTACATTTGCATTTATGTTTAGGTTTAAGGTCCATTTTGAATTAATTTTGTGCAATGAGTGAGATGTAAGTTGGTGTCCAATTTTTTGTATATGTGGAAATCCTATTGTTCTATCATCATTTGTTGAAAAGACTATCTTTTGTACACTGATCTCTTAGACACCTTTGCTGAGATTTAGTTGATGATATATGTGCCAGTCTACTACTACACTTTCTATTCTTTTCCATCGGCAACTTGACCATCTTAATGAAAAACCCATTCTATAGCTTTATAAAATGCTTTGCTATCAGGTAATGTAAATTTAGCTTTTTATTTTTCCTTTTTAAATACTGGGGTTAATTTAGATCCATTGAATTTCCATAGTTATATTAAAAGCATTTTGTAAATTTATGAAAATAATACCTATTTGGATTTTCTTTGGGATTACATTGACCTAGAGATTAATATAAGAAGAGATAATATATTAATATCTTTGAGACATCAAATTCATGAAAACAATATTTCACTCTATTTAGCAAGATCTTTCTATTCTCTCAGCATACTTCCATAGTTTTAATGTACATATCTTACACCATGTTACGTTACATTTATTCTTAACTATTTTAGGTGGGATTTTTTTATCTATTATAGCTGGCTGTCACATGTTGAATTGTGCCACCTTCAAATATTTGTTTATGTCCTAACACTTGATCTGGTGAATGTCACCTTATTTGGAAATAGAGTTTTTGAAGATGAAATTAGTTAAAATGAGATGAAACTGGATTAGGTTGGGCCCTAATCTAATACGACTTCCTTGAAAGAAGAGGGAAATTAGAACTGAGACAAAAATAGGGGAAGAATATCCATGTGAAGATGGAGACAGAATCTGGAAAGATGCATGTAGAAGCCAAGGAACACCAAGGATTGCCAGCAAACACCAAAAGCTAGAGGATGCAAAGAAAGATTCTCCCCTACAGGTTTCTGAGTAAATGCAGTCCTGATGACTAATTGATTTTTGACTTCTACCTCCAAAAGTGTTCAAAACTAAATTTCTGTTGTTTGAAGCAATCTAGTTTGTGGAACTTTGTTGTGGCTGCTTAGGAATTTAAAAGAGTGGCATTTTAAAAATTCAATTTCTGGAAAGTGGCTGTGGGTCAATTGGTGGGCTCCTGTTTACCATATGGGAGGCCCCAAGTTCAATTCATGGGTCCTCCTGGTGAAGGCAAGCTGTGGTGCGGTGAGCTGCCACAACAAGGTGATGCAACAAAGGGAAACAAGCAGACAAAGATAAACGCACAGCAAATGGACACAGCAAGCACAAGCAGCAAGGCGGGGATAAATAAAAATAAATCTTTAAAAAGTTCAATTTCTGAAATTTTGTTACTAGTATAAAAACTGTAATTGATTTTTATATATGTATCTTATTTTGAAATCTTGCCAAACTTACTTATTAAAAGTCACCCAGATTATATAGTTATAAAAAAATGTCCTTTTTCAGAAATATTGTCATTTATATAGAAAAGATGAAGGCATATATAGACCCATTATATTAATCAGACAAATACTTGTATAATAGGATGAGATATGAAGATTTTGTGTATTATTGGTATTATGTGTTCTTCAATATTTGGTAGAATGAATTAATGAGAGAACCTGATGAGTTTTCCTGTTGGGAAGATTTAACACAACAAATTCATCCCTCTAAAAGATTCAGGGCTATTGAGATTGTTCCATGTTCTTTAGTAAATAACATTATTCAAGTGATTTTTATTCATTCTATTTGAGTAGTTGAATTTGCTTGTCTTCTTAGAAAATTATGATTTCCTCTTAAGTTACATTTTAAAATCTATAGATATACAATGAAAACAACAACTATGATTAATATACAAACACATTTGTTAACTAATGTTCTAAGTATCATAGGTATTAAGACCTAGAAAAATAAAAGCAAATGAAATTCAAACAAGAATTGGATAAAGATATGATAAAATAAGAAATGCAAAAAATGACTTCATTTACAGTCTTAAATAGTGAATATTCACAAAACCAAAGTTATTTCTTGGAAGGATTAAGAAAATTCAGAAGCATTTAGCATTAGCAGTCAAGAGAATAGAGCAAAAAAGCATGTTATCAACAGGAAAAATGGAAATCTAGTAAGATGCTGGCAGTAGAATAAATGTGCACAAAAACTTTGAAATATTATAGCACAACATCTATCACAGGTACAGAACACTTGGATCTAAAAATCTTGTCCCTATTATTGATGTACAATATCATAATGTCATTTAATCAACATTAATGGATCATCAATTATTAATGGTAGAGATGTAGTTATACGTGATCTGGTATTATTTATGAGGAATAGTAAGTGAAATGTAAATGTTGCTCTCATATCCAGCCTATTTCATCTTAATTACAATCTATTTTAAAAACACAAAACCACAAATAAAGCTCAAAGAGGAAAGAAATAAATTACCCTTGGACTGAGGGTGAGATTACATGTTTATTTCAGGATCACACACCCAAAACCCTAAGGCCAGTGTCTTTTCCAACTTGTATCAACTGGGTGAGGTACATGGAGAAGAATCTCACCAAACTGCAAATGTATACTGGAGAATCTAACATTTCAAAAATTTATTTGAAATGACAATAAAGTTTCTGTTTTGTAACTCTCTCAATTTTGAACCAGAACTGAATTCAATTTTACCTTGATAATTTGGTTGAATTGGAGGAACAGCCTAAGAGAATCATATTTACATGAAGAACTAAAGAACAGCTATGAATCATAGTTATTCCAAGAAAAGAAGGAGACTTCAAGAAATTCTGGACCTAGTAATAAGGCTCAGAATTAGAAGAAAATAAATATGTTTAAGTCTTGACCTAGTGAAAAGGCTCAGCATTGGAAGAAAATTAATATATTTAAATAAAATTATATGTGTAATTATGGTGCTGTGACATTATTTGACATAGGTCATCTCAGAAAATTTCATAGACTTTTCAATGTTAAGGAGGTGTTGATAAATAAAAGTAAAGTAAGCAACATAATAGCCTTAAAATGTTTGGGGAATACAATTCCAAAAGAAATCTTGAAGTTATATTTATCAGAAAGATTGTTACCACTGGCAAGCTGGGAGAAAATTCACGTACCAAAACCACTGCTTCTCCTTTCTTTGAGAAAAAAGTGAACTCAGAGAACATCTTTGTTCCTCAACAACAATGCTCCAGCCAAGCTCACATTTTCCTTCAGATAGAAAATTACTAATCTCTGTCTCTCTCTTCCACCTCATTAATAGGAAGCTCCAGCTGATGAGGTCATTAAATAACAATGCTTTGTTGAAATCAGTTACTATTACAGAAAGAACAGATGCTTCAGCTACAAGAAAGACAATGCAGCAGACATATTAAAAATTGAATTTCAAAGTTTGAGTATCTGATGACACCTCTGATTAGTAAACTGCTCAACTCCTCTAGGAATGTTATATAAATTTGCTGAGATTCTAGTAAAAAGAGTATATTAGTCAGGGTTCTCTAAAGAAACAGAATTGACAAGAGATATCTGTAAATAGTATGAGATTTTATAAAATTACGCTGCTTTAGAGCATACACAGCCTCCTGGAGAACATCTCCCCAGCCCTGAAAGTTATTGCATGCTAGTTGGCACAATAATTGAGTCTTCAAAAGGTCATTTCATCATTCTATCAACCCAGCTGCTTCAGGATAATGGGAAGACCAGTGAATTCCAAGAGCATGTGCCCATTTCCAAACATTATATGCTATGAAGTGGGTTTCTTGATTTGAATCAATTATGCATTGAAATCCATGGCAAAGGATAAGACACTAAGTAAGTTCACAGATGGCAGTTTCAGAAGAAGCATTCTCTACAGGGAAGGCAAAACCATATCTGGAGTATGTGTCTAAAGCACTTAGAACAAATTGCCTCCCCTTTCATAATGGAAATAGTCCAATATAATCAACCTGCCATCAGGTAGCCAGTTGTGTGGAAATTGTATGAAAAAAAAATGCTTTTAAGACTCACTTAACCCAAACTCCTGGGAGAATATCTGCACCTCATTAGTGAGTCCCTAGCCCAATTTTGATAATTTAAGTTGAACAATTTTAAAGACAGAATAAGTTTAACCAAATATCAAAGGAGAGCTGTGAAAACAAAGAAAAACAATAGGAAAGAGAGAGAAATTGGTCATCAGAACATATTCACAAACATGTTCAGATGCCTAAATATCAGCAAAAAATTACAAACCATACTAGGAAACAGGAAGAGATAGCCCAACCAAAGGAACAAGCCAAGTATCCTGAAAATACAGGATTTAAGAAAATTAATCAATAATAATCACACAATTCTCCTAAATGAATACAAAGAACTGAAAGAAAATATGACAAAGAAGATAAAGGATATTAAGAAGACACTGGGTGAGCCTAAAGAACAATTTGAAAGCCTGCAAAGAAAAGCAACCGACCTTATGGGAATGAAAGACACAATGGATGAGAATAAAAATACTTTAGAGCAACATAAAAGCAGATTTGAATTGCTAAAAAGACATAATTAGTGATTTTCAAAGACAGAATATCTGTACTGCAAAAGACAGGAGAACAGAAAGAGCAGAGATTGGAAAAAATGAAACAAGGTTTCAGGGAATTGAATGACAATGCAAAACACTCAAGCATATGTGTTATCAGTGTCATAGAAAGAGAAGAGAATGGAAAAAGGGTAGAAAGAATATTTGAGGAAACAATCATTGAAAACTTCTCACACTTAAATATCAATATCTAAGAAGGACAATGCACAGCAAACAGAATAAATCTGAATAGACCTATCTGAAGCACCTACTATTCAGAATGACAAATATAAGCGATAAAAAGAGGATTCTGAAAGCAGCAAGAGAAAAGCAAAGCATCACATACAAGGAAACCAGGATAAGATTAACAAACACTCATCAGAAACCATTTAGGTGAGTGGTATGATGCATTTAACATACTAAAAGATAAAAACTGCCAGCCAAGAATTCTGTATCCAGCAAATTGTCTTTCAAAAATTAAGGAGAGTTCAAAGTCCTCATAGACAAACAGAAACTGATAGAATATCTTACCAAAGACAAGAATTACAAGAGATACTAAAGAAAGTGTTAAAGCCCAAAAGGATAAAAACAAAAACAAACAAACCAAAAAAAAAAAAAAAAAACCCCACAAAAATCAAGGGTATGAGACTTGGAGAAGAGTGTAGAAATGGAGATTATTAAGAAAGATAAAATAAATAAAAAGTATAAAAGGACAGACATTAAGATATGACAACAGAAAGCCAGAGAACAAAATAGATGAAGTAAGTAATGCCTTTTCAATAATAACATTGAATTAGTGGCTTGAACTTTCCACTCAAAAAACATAGAATGATAGAATGTTTAAAAAGTATGAGCCATCTATATGTTGTCTGCAAGAGGCTCACCTCATATGTACAGAAACAACCAAGTTAAAAGTGAAAGGTTAGATAAAGATGTTCCATGCAAATATAAACCAAAAAAGAACTAATATCTAATATTTTACTAATATTAGAAAAATAAAGTTAAAATGCAAAATTGTTATAAGGGATAAAGAAAGTTATTAGATATTTATAAAAGGGGAATTTCACCAAGAAGAAATAACTATACTAAATATTTATGCACCTAAGCTGGGTACCCCAGATACATGAGACACACTGGTAAAATTGAAGGAAGAAATAGATGTCTCTACAATAATAGTTGGAGACTTCAATACACCACTCTCAATATTGGATAGAATTTCTGGACAGAGGATAAATAAATAAACAGAGCTTGAATACTATGATAAATGAACAAAACCTATCAGATATCTGTAGAGCATTGCACCCAAAGCAGCAGGATATACATTCTTTGCAAGTGATCCTGGATCCTTCTCCAAGATGAACCATATGTTGGATCATAAGACAAGTCTCAGTTAATTTTAAAAGATTGAAATTATTCAAAACACTTTCTCTGATCATAATGGAATGAAGTTGGAAATCAAGAATGGAAAGAAAAACGGAAAATTCATAAATATATGGAGATTAAAAAACACTCAAATAATCAGTGGGTTGATGAAGAAATTGCAAGAAAATTCAGGAAATATCTTGAGAAGAATGAAAATGACAGCAAAACATATCAAAACATAAAGGACACAGCAAAGGCAGTGCTAAGAGGGAAATTTATAATCCTCAATGCTGACTTTAAAAAAGAAGAAAGAGCTAAAATTGAAGATCTAACTGCACACCAGGGAAAACAGTAAAAGAAGAGCAAACAATTATCAAATCTAGCAGAGGGAAAGAAATAATAAAGAGCAGAGCAGAAATGAATGAAATTGAGAAAAAAGAATAAACAAAACCAAAAGTTGGTTCTTTGAGAAGATCAACACACTGACAAACCTTTAGCTAGACAGATAAAGAAGAAAGGGAGGAGACACAAATAAATAAAATCAGAAATGAGAAGGTGGACATTACAACAGATCCCCCCCCCCGAAATAATATACATCAAAAAAGGTATGATGAATAATTATATGCCAAAAAAACTAGACAATGTAGACTAAATGGACAAATTCCTGGAACTACGTAAAGAACTACAATAAACCAAGAATAAATAGAATACCTCATCAAACTAATCACAAGTAAAGAGATTGAAGCAGTGATCTAAAGTCTCCCAAAGATGAAAACATCAGAACCAGATTGGTTCTCAGGTGAATTCTACCAATCATTTAAAGACAATCTAATACCAATCTTGCTCAGACTCTTCCAAAATTTTGAACAGGAAAAAATGTTACCAAATTCATTCTATGAAGCCAACATGACCTTAATACCTGAACCAGATAAAGAAAATGTGAAAAAAACAAAATTACAGACCAATATCCCTAATGAATATAAATGGAAAAGTCCTCAAGAAAATATTTACATACTGAATCCACAAGCATATCAAAAGAATTATACACTATGATTAAATGGGTTTCAACCCATGCAAGGGTGGTTCAAATCAAGAAATTCAATTAGAGTAATAAACCACATTGTTAAATTGAAAATTAAAAATCATATGATTCTTTCAATTGATGAAGAAAAGGCATTTGAAAAAAATACAGCACACTTTCTTGAAAAAATCACTCAAAAAGATAGGAATAGAAGGAAACTTTCCAAATATGAAAAACCTACAGTTAGCCTTACACTCAAGGTGAAAGATTAAAAGCTTTCCTACTGAGATCAGGAACAAGACAGGGATGCCCATGTCAACACTGTTATTCAATATTGTGCTGGAATTTCTAACTAGAGCAATTAGCCTAGGTAAAGAAATAAAAGACACCCAAATAGGAAAGGAAGAAGTAAACCTTGCACTATTCACTGATGATATGATCCTATATGCAGAAAATCCTGAAAAACCCACAACAAAGCTATTAGAACTAATAGACAAGTTCAGTAAAGTGGTGGGATACAAGATTAATACACAAAAAACAATAGCGTTTCTTTACACTACTGATTCACAATCTGAAGAGGAAATCAGAAAAAATTCCATTTATAATAGTGAGTAAAACAATCAAATATTTTGGAATAAATTTAACCAATGGCATGAAAGACCTGTATTCAGAAAACTACAAAACATTTGTAAAGAAATCGAAGAATATTTAAATAAATCGAAGAACATTCTGTGTTCATGGATTGGAAGCTTAAATATTATTAAAAGACATTAATTCTACCCAAACTGATTTACCGACTCAACTCAATACCAATAAAAATCACAATAGCCATTTTGCTAAAATGGAAAAGAACATTATCAAATTTATTTGGAAGGGTAATGGGCCTGGAATAGACAAAATATGTTAAAAAGAAGAATGAGTTTAGAGGACTCACACTTCCTGACTTTGAAGCATATTACTTAGTGACAGTGGTAAAAGCAGCAAGGCACTGGCATAAAAACAGACAGATTGACCAGTGGAATCAAATCAAGAACTCAGAAACATACCCTAATATCTACAATCAAATGATTTTTCACAAGACTGTCAAATAATTCCAGCAGGGCCAGAAGAGTCTATTCAACAAACGGTGCTGCAAAAACTGGATATTTATATCTAAAAGAAAGAAAGAGGAACTGTATCACACAACTTATACAAAAATTAACTCAAAATGGATCAAGGACCTAAATATAAAATCCAAACCATAAAACTACTAGAAGAAAATGTAGGAAAATATCTTCAAAATCTCGTGGTAGGCTATAGCTTCTTAAAACTTACAGCCAAAGCATGAGGAAAAAATGAAAAAATAGATAGCTGGGACCTCCTCAAAATTAAACATTTTTGCATCTCAAATGACTTTGTCAAAAGGGTGAATAGGCAGCTGACTCAATAGGAGAAAACATTTGGTGATCACATGTCCAACAAGGGTTATTATCTGTGATATATAGAAAGATCATACAACTGAACAATAAAAAGACAAACCACCAGGTTAAAAAATGGCAAAAAAATTGAAAAGACAATTGTTCAAAGAAGAAATACAAATCATGAAGAAAAACATGAAAAACTGTTCAACAACACCAGTGATTAGGGAAATGCAAACCAAAATTACAATGAGATATCATTTCGTACCCATTAGACTGACCACTACTAAAGTCAGAAAACTCTAAATCCTGGAGAGGATGTAGGATGTTGAAAGATAGGAATGCTTATTCACTCTTGGTGAAAATGTAGATTGGTACAGCCTCTATGGAGGGCTGTTTGGCTGTTCCTAAGGAAGTTGAATATAAACTTGCCATGTGACCCAGCAATACCATTACTAGGCATATACCCAGGATTATGAGATTAAGGATATGAATAGACATCTGCACACCAAAGATCATAGTGGCTTTATTCATGATGCCAAAAGTTGGAAGCAACCTAGGTGTCCACCAACTGATGAATAGATAAACAATTTGTGTATACATACCATGGAATACTATGCAGTGTTAAGAGCAAATGAGGTTACGAGGCATATGACAACATGGATGAACCTCGAGGAAATTATGTTGAGTGAAGCAAATGAGACACAAAGACAAATACTGTATGATTGTGCCATTGTGAGGTAAATATATAATGTAAATTCATGGAGTTAATAATTAAAATATAGGTCAGCAGAAAATAGAATGAGAATAGAGAATGGAAACTGAGGGTTAATCTGTGCAGAATTGGTGCAAGTGTTCTTTGTAAATCTTTGGAGATGAGTAGAAATGGTTAAAGCACATCATAGTGTTTGTACCTAGCAAAGCTATTATATGCATATGACAGTGGTTTAAAGAGAAAGTCTATGTGCATGTTTATTACTAGAAGGAAAGCAAAAAACGTAACCTGGGACAGTATAGCATAGTGAAATCTCATGTAAAACATGAATATGCATGATATTTCATCTATAAGTCTGTTTTTACAAAATATAAACACAAATATACCATACAGAAGGAAACAGAATAGCATATATGTACTGCAAGGGATGCATAGAGCAATTGAGAGGTGATGAGGATTTTTTATTTGTTGTTTATTATTATTATTGGAATAATGAAAATGCTCTAAAAATGATTGAAGTGATGAATGCACAACTATAATAATACCAAATCCCATTAATTGTACACTTCGGATGGATTTCTATTTTAGTAGTATGAATCAGTTACATTGATTTGTTTAAAAAAAAGAAACAATTCCTTTCAAAATAGCAACTAAAAGAATCAATTGTCTAGGAATAAATATAACTAAGGTTATAAAAAAAAAAAAAATTCCAGATCACTAGCTGCATACCAGGTCCAGGGCATGTGTTGACTTGCTCAAGCAATGATATCACATCTGGAACAACTGCAATTGAAGTCACAACCTGGGTATATTTATGATAATCTACTGTCATCTTCCAAGATCCATCTGTTTTCTACACAGGCCAAACAGAAGAATTGATTGGGGCTATGGAGGGAACCTCCACTCTTGCATCCTTCAAATCCTTGATGGTTGCACTGATCTCTACAATCCCTCCGGGAATCTGGTATTTGTTTTGATTCACTATTCTGTTAAGTAAGGGCAGTTCTAGCGGCTTCCACTTAGCCTTTCCTACCACTTCCCAAGTCAGGGATCCAATGTGAGGATTTTGTCAGTTACTGAGTATGTCTCTTCCAATTTTACATTCTGGAACTAGAGAAATAACCATAGAATGAGTCTGGGGACCAACTGCAACCACTGTGAGACTGACCTGAGCCAAAGCTTTATTGATCAACTGACCTCCATAAGCCCATTTTCTGACTGATGGGCCACTGTGATGTTTTGGTCTCCTGGAATTAATGTCACTTCTTAACCAGTGTCTAATAATCCTCCAAAAATCTGATCATTTCCCATTTCCTAATGCAAAGTTACCCTGATAAAAGGCTGTAGGTCTCTTTTGGGAAAGCTGAGAGGAGAACAGATTTATCTGGCAGTCTCAGCAGAATTTATGGCTTCAATTTCCCCACTGATATCCCCAGGGTTCCACTCCTTTCCAATCAATGCCCTCACTTTAACAGCAGGCACCCTGCAAGGCTTAGATTTTAGCTTCCATTGTACCTTTGCTAGTTATATAATGGGACTGTGAGTCTGGTTTTAAGAGATCTCAAGTCTGCCACTGCACAAAACAAAATTTTCTTTAAGAATACACATAGAAACTTTCACATCATTCCTATGACACTTAAGAAGCAAATTATAAGCTTTCAGCTCATCCCTTTCTTTTTTTGAACTGTACCCAGAGTATTTAGGAAGAGCCAGCCAACATGATTGTACCATTTAACTGCACCAAATTCTGTTAAGGTGTTAAAAACACTCTCACCAAGATCCTTGCCTCTTATAAGTATGGAAGTAGTCATATTCAGTGGTGATATGTTGTGTATCTTTATTTCCAACACATGACATGGACTCTCATTGGCTTCTTGGTTATTGGAAAGGGAGTCATTAGTGCCTTTGAATCTAATCAGAGTAGAGATCCAGTTGCAAATATACCAGAACCATTCAGAAATCCCATTTTTAAGATTCTGTTTCTCAAAAACTATTCCTGGTACCAAGCTGTATTAGTCAGCGATCTCTAGAGAAACAGAATTGACAGGCATTATCTGTAAATAGTATGAGCTTTTATAAAATTGTTACACAAGACCATGTGGATGCACAAGTACAAATTCTGCCAGCCAGGCTGCAAACCAGGGGTTCTAATGAAGGTGTTTGATGAGTTCCCAGGAGATGCTAGCTGTTTCAAATAGAGATTGGAATTCTTTCTGTGAATATTGAAATCATGTCCTCTTTTAATGATTTCAACTGATTAGATTCATGAATAGCACTCTCCTTAGTTGATTGTAGATGTAACCAGCCATCTATGTAATAAACTCACTGATGATTAAATACAGGAAATGCCCTATTGTTACAATTAGCCCAGTGCTTGTTGACCAAACAACTGGGCACCATTACCTGGCCAAGTTGACACATTAGACTAACCATCAGGAAGAGTAACTGCACAACAAAATATAGAACACTTTTTATTATAAGCCATACCAAGTATTGATCTTGGAACTTAATGTGGTTTATGTGCAAGATGAAACAGCTAGGCTATCTTAAATTGTTCTATCTGATTAGAGAATTTAAGCTCTGGATTTCTATAATACAGCCTGTACATCATGCAACCTATGCATGAGAACATATTCTCATCACTCAGACAATAATATATAAGCCAGACTGGATTATGAGCCTAACATAAGAACCCTGCATACTCATCTGATACATTCCAAATTCCTTGAATAAAGAGGATTAGTAAAGCAGACACTATCTCACTTTTCCTTATGGTAGAACCAACTCAGTTGATGGCTCATTTTAATTTAAATATCTGAACACAAATAAAATAAAACTCTGTAACATTTTCAGATAAAAAAGTTAGTCCAAGAGATATTCAATAAAATCAAATTGTCCAGAGAATGTTGATGGTTTATGATGGGATGAAGAAAGGATTATTGAAATTAAAATGACTTCAAAATATCTAGAATATAGATCTTTGAGAGAATATAAGAATAGTGTAAAAGTGTCTAAGTATTATATCTCAACAGAGGCAGATATGGGTATGAAGGCAGATATGGGTATGAAGAAAAGAGTAATGGTTAAAAAGTATATCATGTGAGAAAGGCACAAATTTGTATAGAACTGTGTCATACACAACTTAATGTGGACTCTAATCTTTTCCTTATGCTCCACCAAAAACTTCTAATCTTCTTCAAGCCTGGTGATTACTCACTACTTTAGGATTAAATTATATGCCTCTGTAATATGAATGTTTATATAATGGATTAAGATATTCATTTAATAAAATTCAGAATGTTTGATTTAAATATTTTAAATCTAATAAATCATATACCAATGGGCACAATTATTAAAATTACATATTACCTACCCAAAATATTTCTTTATTAGTCTGTGCTTAAACTCTTGTGTTTAGCAAAACAATTGATCAAATTATTCTATACACTCATTTCACAGATGTTCTTGCAGTCATCAATAATTCAGCTAAAGGCTGTAAAATGGACATTAGAAAAAACTAGGAAATAGATTTTTTTTTTAGTTTATTTATTTTTTAAAATATTTTTTAATTTTTTCTAAAAGATACTTAGATTACATAAAATGTTACATAAAAAAATATAAGGGATTCCCATATGCCCCACTCCCGAAACCTCTCACTTTTCCCCACATTAACAACTTCTTTCATTTGTGTGGTACATTCCTTGCAATTGATGAACATAGTTTTGAGCATTGTCACTAAGCATGGATTATAGTTCACGTTGTAGTTTATACTCTCTCTCATCAAATTCTGTAGGTTAAGGCAGGATATATAATGGCCTGTATCTGTCATTGCAATGCTGTTCAGGACAATTCCAAGTCCTGAAAGTTTCCCCATATTACACCCTTTTTTCCCTCTCTCTGCCTTCAGGACCTCCAATGGCCACTGTCTCCACATCAATGATATAATTATTTCCATTGGTAGATTCACAATAAGTCTATAGAAGAATAACAATAAGTCCAATTTAGTCCATATTTTATTACCCAATCCTGAGGATTAAGGGATGGTAATGCCTATTCCACCTGTAATTGATAGGGGGCTTCAAACTTGCCTGCACTTGTAGACTGTCAATTTCCTGGTATGGTGGTTGTCCATCCTCACCTCCTTGTTAGTTGTCCTGGGTAAGTCCAATGAACTGGAGAGTAGGTGTTGCATCTCTGCTGAGGCTCAGGGCCCAGCTGGGGCATGGACAGCCCAAAGATTCAAGTCTTTCAGGTGTATACCTACCAAATCCAGCACCAACTACAGGTTCAAATATCAGGGACAGAAGAGGCATGTATAGAGAAGTCACAACTGAGTCAAACACTGTCACACATGGGAATACAAATTCCAAAGTAGGTCCCACTGGCAAGGCACCAAACTCTGGAGCTATCTGCCATGACTGTAAGACTTGGGTGGTGTCCAGAGCCCTCAGGAGTCCCACTATTTTGGGTAGTCTCTACTTTGACAGTCTATTTGATCCTGCTGAGACATGAACAAGCATTTTCTCTGGGAGGACCTCACGACTCACTTTGAAGTCTTTTAGCCATATAAACTCATTTATCCTTACCTGTTTCTCCTTTTGTTCAAGGTCTTTTTCCAGTTGTATTACTAGTTGGTGCTTGGTAGTAATCCCTCGGTGTCAGGGAGGCTCATCCCCAGGAGTCATGTCCTAAGCTGGGGAGAATATAATGCATTTATATGCTGAGTTTGACTTAGAGATAGGCAACATTTGAGCAACATGGAGGATATCAGGAGATAATTCTTAGGCACCCTATAACAATAAGATAAGTTGCAATTTCAACAACAGAGTCTCATAAGCATAGTTGTCAATATCAATGGCCCATCAATAGACCATTCTTCTTCACAAGTCATTGCACCTGTGCTCGGGAGATTGTTGCTTTTCCATTTGAAAATTTGGCAGAGCTTACCAGGATGGGAATTCAATACCCTTTTGGTTACTGTGTGAATCTCTACCCGATGTGGACCCCCCACACCAATTACCCTCCCTGCCACAGTGATAAACCTTCTGTGGTCCAAAACTTCTTTAAAAATGAAGCCAAGACTATCACCAAATACAAATAATAGGAAAATGAAATAATAATGATAGGTTTAAACATAAATAAAATACATAAAAATTTAGAAAAACTAAATTAAAACTTAAAAATTGGGATATTAAAAAAAAGGAAAATATTAAAAAATATATTTTTGCCATTTGGCCTTTCATCACTGTAATATCTCTTATCCTGTATGTACAGTGATATTTTCTTCCATTTCTTCCCCAGTGTCTTACTTTTTTTCATTTTGTTTTCAAAGAAGTTTTAGGTTTTTGAAGTCACATACAGAATAAAGGGGACTCCCATATACCTAACATCCTCACCTTTTAACCCTTTCCCATATTAATAAACTTTTTATGTGTGGATAGTACATTTGTTAGAACTGATGTACAAAAATTGAAACATAGCTACTATACATTGTCAATGGTTTACAGTATGGTTTACATTGTCATCCACAAATTTTTTTAAAAATTTGCTGAAATTTAACATGACCTGTATCCAACATTGCAAGACCATGCAGAACACTTCCATTGCCCCCTAAATACCCTTTCTTCCAGCTATTCTATTCCTCCCTCCCCCTTCCCTAGGGGCCCATGGCGATCACCAGGCTTCACTCCTTAAAAGACTGGATTCATAGTTATTTGCAACAACACTAAGGGCTTGACACACTGGTCTGTCCTCCCCTATTAGAAACTACCTATGCTCTGGAAAGACATCACCCCCCTGTGTTTGAGAACATATCAGGCCTCCCCAGGATGGGAGTCCAACTCCTTCCCACCCACTGTGTGTATCTCCACCCACTGGTACAGCACACAATGACAAAATGATCACTCGCACATTCTCTAGAGGACTGCCCCAGGTGCACCCTGTCCCAAAAGCCTCCCCATCCAACACCTTAAACCAATAACCCTTCCTTGTCATATTGCCGAAAGAACTTTCCCAACATTATAGTTTCAACCACATACCCACCAATCACCAGTGTTCACCTGCTCCCTCCCCCAACCCTCCTCTAAGTTTCAGGGACCACCCAACCCACCCTTCCCACCCTACCTCCCATTCAAACTTGCACTGCCCAACCCAATAATATCACTAAAGCCCTGTCACATTCCTTCACTGCACAACTACTCTTTAATGTTAGATCTATTGATTTTGGGTGTGAACTTAATACATGTTTTCCTCATATTCTCTGCCAATTAATATTTTGGCCCACTAAGTAAATGATAATAAAAACTTCATGGATGTTTAGTATAAAATTCTCCCTGATGGATTTTGTACACAAGACCTCCCCTCAAGAAACCCAAACCCTTCCATACTGTGAACACACACAAATACACAATTGTGGGATTGTGGGAACATGGCCAATGGTTTAGACATATAATTCGTAGCTCTCACTAAAACAACAAAGAAAAAGCCAGAGGCTGTCGTGGGGACCTGCTTTGGGACATAGCAAACCAGGACAATGGTTACCAAGTCCCAGAAGAGTGAAAGTCAGAGACAAGAAGAAGCCAAATGGAGTAATTGTGAGTTATTAAACCTCCTGGCTCCCAGAAACAGCTCCCATCTCCTACCCTGAAATATTAAGGGAGGGTAAAACTCCAGTGAATTGAATCTAAATGAGAGTAGAGAAGACGTCTTCCTCCACGGGAAGGTGCTCTGAGTCATCTAGGAGGGTACTGGACAGATAGGGAAGCCAGAAATAATCGGGGGTTGCTTACCTCAATGGCTAGAAGGAACACACATACTCAGCCCTCAGGGTGGACAGACTAAGTGGAGAACCTTGCTCCCTTCTCCAAATGGGAGTGTGACAGCAGATTCCCTGCAAGGAAGAGGGGTCTGGGAGAGTGGAGAGAGATTTTTTGTGGTGAGTTTAGCCAGCTGAGCCCCCTTTGAATATCAAAAGGGGCCCTAACTTGACAGGGAGGAAGCAGGGGGATTGCCTCAGGCTGGTGGTCATGCCAAGCCTCATGGGTAAAGGGAGGAAATGCATCAGTTAGAAGGCAGAGACAGGCAGTCATCAGCACCATTCCAGCTGACTGCAGAGAATCTAACCTGTCCTAGGGAAAAGGGGCAGATAGTCTTCTGAAAGGCAAATCAACCCAAAGACTGAGAATAGCACAGTGGAAGAATTCCTGCCTAGCATATATGGATCAATTTATGGCTATTCCTTGAGAAGAGATCCACTAGGTTATCAGGTATCCAGCTGAAAGTTTATGACAGGGAATTTATAGAAATTTTCTTTGTATTAGCTTTTCTTGGATCTCTTATTTTTTTAAAAGGTCATTTTATTTTATTTCCTTTACTTTACTCACTAAAACCCAGTTCAAGACCTGCAGAGGGCAGGGTGCAGAGTGAGTGATTGGGGAACACAAGCAGCCTGAGAAGATCCTTAGGTGTCTAAGAAGAAGGCTGTTTTTCCATGTTTATTATTAATTTTTCATCTGTCTCCTTTTTTTGTTTTAAATGAGTTGTTGCTGTCTTGTTTCTTACTTGTTTTGTATCCCCTCCCTTTTTTTCCCTGCTTGTTTTTCTTTTTTCCTTTCCTCTTATTCTTTTCATTACTGTTCTATTCTGCTTATGTTATTTCTTTTCACTCCTTCATCTTTATATCTTTTGTTTTCCATTGTTGCTCTTTCATTCCACTTCTTTTATTTCATCTCCAGTTTTTCTTGTTTGTATTTCTACCTCTCACCCTTTTTCTCTATATATTTTCTCTTTTTTACTTTTTCTTTCTTTCTTTTCTGCTTTCTTTTCCTTTCATCTCAACATTCCAGCATTTTAATTCATTCTCTATATTTACTCTCTATTCTGTTTCTTGTTTCATCGTTTCTATTTCACTTTCCTAATCTTATTTCTCTGTGCTTCTTAATCATGTTAATTTTTCAATTTCCTAGGTCTTGTTCATTTGCTCCCCTATCTTTTACTATTACCATTACTATTATTCTTTTTGTCTTCCTATCTCTTTCCTTTTCTCTGGTCCTATTTTTTTTTTCTTTCAAAGGAACATAGGCAGAGCTCTCTCACAAAAAAAGATGAGTTGGGGCAATATCCTGTTTGAATGAGCTGTATTGGGAACACACAGAGTAGGAGGCTTCAGGGCATCAATCTGGAGGGAGGTGGACGAAGAGATAAATTCCTCAAGGTGCTACTGCCTTGATTCTTGGTTACAGTGTTTCCTCTTCCTTCATTTCCCCTTTTCTGTGCATAGCAATTGTGTATGTCAATGCTATCTTTATTCCTTCCATAATCATTCTATCTTCTGTTTTCTGTTGTTGTTCTTACATTCCACCTCTCTTTGTTTAGTCCTTAGTTTTTCTGGATTTTATTTCTATCTCATCGATCCTGTTTTCTTTCTTTTATTTACCTTTTTACTTTCTGTGTTTTCTTTTCTTATTCCTTCACTCCTCATCATTTTGGCCTTTTAATTTATTCTATATATTTTTCTCTATTTGGTTTCCCATTTCATTGTTGGTACCCCACTTTTTTATTCTTATTG
>JAQZBX010033940.1:0-25186 GCA_029593785.1 Cabassous unicinctus
GACATGACCCAATGGCTGCCTCTGGTCCCACAAGGACTGAAATCTCCCACGGTGAGCTCTTGGGTTAAGGTGGAGTTGTCTATGGCAGCAGCATCTCCAGCAATCACCTCATGGGCTGGGATGATGTCACTGATATAGTGGCCCTAGAAGGTCCTCCAGGAGATAAATGTGATGACTGTGCACTCTGATTGTAGGCATAAAGCCATGAGGTTTTTCAAACTATTTCTCTGCATCCTGTTCTGTTACTGCTCTGGTTACAGATGCTTATCAGCCTCTGTGTGTCCTCTGGGGAGCATCCTGCCAAGGCTTGAGTGGTGTCATCTGGGGTGACCATAGATGCTTCTATCCCCAGGTAGAGTAATTTAGAAGCATATGCATTTCCCTGAGGTAAAGATAAATCTAGGATGTTCCTGCTATATGTTAAGCTCAAGCCTTTCAGGACCCACTGTGGGTCAGTGCTGCATAGTAATAGCAGCCAAATTGGGTTAAAGCTGGGACACCCCAGGGGCCACTACCATGACATTGGAATTTGGTGTACAGTGATGGGAAGTTTGGTAACATTTAGACACTTGTACCTTGGGTCCATTTGGTGTATAAGGTCTGAACTTCCCTGTTTAGATCCAGATTTCATGCTACTTGGAGTGCAGCCCTTAATGTACTGTTTTCCAGCAAGCTTCAATGGCCCAGTCTGGAGTGCAATTTCTGACAAAGGGGGTGTTATACCAGCAGCCCTCTAGGCTACTGGACCCTGGGTCCAATAGGAGCCTCACGAGCCAGGTCATACATAGATAACAAAGCTACCAACAAAGAGCATAGGCATTTTGTAACTCATGGCTCTTTCTTTGGTGCATTCCTGTTGACACCGATTAGGGAACTGCTTTCATTAACATTTCATCAGTACCCTATCCCAACTTTGGCAGGGGCCTTGTCTTATAGTTGTACGTCTATGTGGTCATTGCCTGATGTTGATGTCCACTAATTTGAGGGATTATTCTCCTTGCTTAGTGACCTAAACTGTGCCTCTATGGGACCTGAAGAAATGATTTCAATTTCCTGTGGGGAAATGTAAGATACGATAAAGAACTTTTTAACAGCTGAAAAAAGCCATTGATTATACACTTTGAATAGATCATATTGTATGTGAATATATCTCAATAAAAATGCTTAATAAACAAATAAATGATTGTGAAAAAAAATAGCCAGAAATAGCAGCTATGCACAGCAGGGGAAACAGAGAGATTGATAAGTGAGGAATTTTCTTGTTTGTTTTCTGTTTATTATTATTATTATTATTATTGAAATAATGAAAATGCTTTATTAAAGAATTTAGTGATAAACAGACAACTTTTGATTATACCACATACCATTGATTGTACACTTAGGATCAATTGTATGCTTTATTGATATGTATCAATAAAATTGGTCTGTTTAAAAAAATTAATGTTTATACCAATCACATGGGGATCTGGATAAATGCAGATTGTCTCTAATCTAGAATGAATCAATAAATCCTAGAAGGTGGTAGCTGAGCAAGAAGCAAAAATGGGATATTCTCTTATTTATTTATGTTTTTATTTTTGGTGTTATTTTTAGGAAGTACCAGAGTTTTAACCCAGGACTTCATACATCTGAAGCAGGTGCTGAACTACTGAGGTACACCTAATCCACTTACTTTTTAATGATGATAACTGCTCCCTAACAATAACAGAAAGTGTCTACTGAGAAAATACTGGTTTCTTTCTTCTGAACATGGATTATCTCATTGGATTTTCAAAATAAATACACAAAGTAAATACTCTAATAATGGACATTTAACAGATAATTAAAATGAGGGAGTAAGTACCTTTCCCACAGCTATAGTACTTAAGTGGTAGGTCTGGTTTGAAAGCAGCATATTGATCAAAATGACTAAAATCCATATGTAATTGTTTGGAGCTGTATGTAACTCAGAAAGATATGTTATTAAACCATTCCAGTTGATATAAACCCATTGTAAGTAGGGCCTTTTGATGATAGTTAGTGAGTTTAGAAGTGACCCAAACAAACCTTAATTTTATTAATTAATTCTATTTCACTTAATAAGTGAAATGAAACTCAGAGAGAGAAAGTCACAGAGAAAGAAGCCAGAAGTTGGTTATCAATAGAAACCAAAAAGGAAGCAAGAGATCAGGAGATACTTCTATGTGCATTGCCATGTGACAAACTAAGTACCAAGGATTGCCAGCAGCCAGGCTCAGAAGACCTCAGTCTTCATGAGAATGCATCACCTTGATGATGCCTTGATTTTAACATCTACTTTAGTCTCAAAAGCATGAACTAATAAATTCTCATTGTTTAACCCAATTAATAGCATTTCATGGTATTAACTTGAGCATCCCAGGAAAATTAAAAAATATTTTGGTACCAGGAGTGGAATGCTGCTATTGCAAATATAAAAATGTGGAAACAGCTTTCAAATTGGGTTATGGATAGAAGCTAGAAGAATTTTGATGAGCTTGACAGAATTGAAACTGTTGGTATAAATATAAGTGCTAAAGAGACATCTGAGGAGGCATTAAATGGAATTGATTAATGAGTTATTGGAAACTCTAGGAAAGGTCATCTTTATTTGAAATTCACAGAGATCTTGATGAAATTAAGTTCTGATGTCAGATGCAAGGCAAAACCTGAAAGTGATGAACTTGGATATTTAACTGAGGAAATTTCTAAACTAAGTATGGATTGTGCAGTCTGGTTTATTCTTGAAACTTGTAGTGAAATGAGAGTGTACCCCCTTACAGTTCTTTTTATTTCAAAGGGGTCCACATTAATTTCCCCCTATGTTTTCTTTTTTTTTTTTCAGTTGTTAAAAAGACCCTTATTGTAATATTGTAAAATACAAAGATAAATCGAAAGAAATTATAAATTTTAAAAGAGAGTGCAAAGCCAGGTTTAATTTTATATAATCAAGTATAAGAAATAGATAGTATAGCAACAGACATTTATAAATTTAAAGAATATTTCTAATATAATAGAAAGCATTGATAACATAATTTTAATTTTTATATCACAGCTTTAAATATTGGACATAATCTCTAAGAATGAAATAAATTTTTGGTTTAGTTATTGAATTTCCATTTAAGACATAATTCTTTCTGGATAATCAAATTCCTCTTTGGGAATTCTTCACATCTTATTGGTATGAATTACAGCAGATAACAATATGCCAATTTATAATTTTATGAGGCAGAAAAACTCAAAATCTTTTTAAACAGTAGTTACGCTAAATTATCTTTTCTGATTTTCATTATTTGTATCCTTTCTCATTTTTTTTTTTGTCATCCTAGCTAAAGGTTTTTCAATTTTATTGATCTTTTCCAGAACCAACTTTTGCTTTTATTGTTTCTTTCTTTCTTTCTTTCTTTTTCTTTTTCTTTTCCTTTTTTTTTTTTTCTTTCTATTTCATTTACCTACACTCTATTCTTTTTAATTTCCTTCCTTTTGCTTGCTCTCAGTTTTCTGGTTCTTCCAGATCTGAGATTAGGTTCATGATTTGAAGTCTTTCATCTTTTTGATGTAAGCATGTAAAGCTATAATTTTCCATCTCAGCACTGCCTTCAATGCATCCCATAAGTTCTAGTATATTGTATTTTCATTTTCATACTCCTCAATATATTTCCTAATTTTGCTTCTGATTTTCTCCTTAACCCATTGTGTGTTTAAGAGTATGTTGTCTAATTTCCACACATTTGAAAATTTTCCATTTCTCCCTCTGTTGATGATTTCTAGCTTCATTCCATTGTGGGCAGATAATATATATTGTATGTTTCAATATTTTTTACTTTATTGAGATTTGTTTTGTGACCCAGCATGTGGTCTATCCTGGAGAATGATCCATGTGCACTCAGAATAATGTGTATTCTGTTTTTCTTGAGGGAAGTATCTATATATATCTGTTAGGTCTAGTTTGTTTAGAGTATCATTCATGTCCTATACTTCATTATTGATCTTCTGATTACATGTACTATCCATTATTGAGAGTGGTGTGTTAAAGTCGCCTAGTAATAATGTAGAACCATCAATTCCTCCCTTCAAACCTCTCAGTATTTGCTTCATATATTTGGGGGTTCTGCTGTTAAGTCCATATTTATAATAGTTACATATTCTTGTTGGTTTGTCTCCATCTTTGTCCCTCCTAACTGGTTTTAACTGAAAGTCTGTTTTATCTGATATTAATATAGATATCCTGGTTTGTTTTGGTTCATAATTGAATGATATATATATTTTTCCCATTGTTTCATCTTCAACCTAGTTGTAGCTTTGAATTTAATGTGAGTCTCTTGCAGACAGTATACGGTTGGGTCATTTTTTAAAATTGGTTTTGCCAATCTCTGCTTTTTGACTGGAGAGTTTAATCCATATATATTTAATGTCACCAAGATAATATGGGACTTTTTTTTGTCATTTTTCTCATTAGACTTTGGAAGTCATACCATTTTTATCTCTCACTTCTGTTGAAACTTACTTATATACTTATTTGGTTTTTATTTAAAAATTTTATTAAAGTATATTATTCATAAATTAACAAACAAACAAAAATTATATAGTAAAAGTTGTGAATTTACAAAATAAACATGCATAACACCATAGAGGTCTCCCATACTTCACCCCACCACCAATAATTTGAATTGTTGTAAAACATTTGTTAGAAATTATGAAATAAACTCATCAAAATATTGCTACTATGTAAAATATGGACTGTAGTTAGAAGTATTTGGTGCCACATCGCATGCCTTCTCATTTCTATCTGATATATTTTGGCTCTATATTTCTTGTGGCTACCATGGGGTTAAAACTAATATACTACGTATATAACAATCATCTTTGGTTTGATACCACCACACACATTTTTCCAGTACTCCTCTGTCCCTCCATTTTGTACTTGTTAACACATATACCTAAACTTTGAACCTGTCCAAGTCAGAAAGAGGCCAGTTGCTGCAATTTTAACTCTGCTTCTGGCATGAGGTGAAGCGGGGAGGACTGAAAATCACAGTGACGGTAGGGACAGGCTTCTTTCCATCCAGATCAGATTGCAGTTCTAGCATAAGCCCCAGCCCCGCCTCTGGCAGAGTGGAAGCTATGGGGTGAGGGACTGTGAGAGCCTCTCTGGGAAAATACAAGCCTTTCTGTGGACACCAGTGATCATCCTATTCTGGCAGTGCAAGCTGCCTCTGGAGCTGTTTTGTGGCTGGATTTGGAAACTCCAAATCCCCAGAACAGAGGAGGAAGAGATGGTTGACCACCAATTTCAGCTACTGATTAGTAAATTCAGCTGGCTAAAGTAAAACCCTAAGAACAGCTAATGTTTGAATCTGTCAAAGTCAGAAAGAGGCCAGTAGCAGTTATTTGGACTCCATCCTCAGCATGAAGGGAAGCAGGGATGATTGAAAATCACAATGACTATAGAGACTGGTTTCTTTCACCCAGATTGGCCTTCAGCTGTAGCCTGAGTTTCAGCCGCACCTCTAGCATGGAAGAAGCTGGTGGACCCTGCACCAGCCTCTCTGGGTAACTGAAGGTACATTTGGCTGGCACAGACTGAATAGATGAAAGTTTACCAGGACAGCTATGGTCATTTTGGACCCCTTGGCATAGATTGATGTTCACATCTGCAGCTCCATCCCCACCCCAGGCACAGGAGAAACGGGCATGAAGTTTCATCGGTTTCTCTGGTCAACTACAGTCTAGGCCTGCACAGCTTGGATGATTACACACGGCTGTGACTCTCTCCAGACAGCTGGGAAAGGAGAATGCTGGGGAAGTTTCATTGGTCCCTGGAGCAGCTTGAGCCTCCACATCTTACAGCACCAATGACATCCTTGACTTCTACTACACAATCAGCAAGGAAGAAAGGGCAAAAAAGCCCTAAACTAAAGAGAGAAACTGCACCCAATATAAATACTGTAGTAAGGCAGATGCCAGGACACCAAAAAAATTTACAATCCTCACCAGAGACAGGAAGATACGGCCCAGTTAAAGGAACATGATAAGCCTCCAGATGACATAAAGGAGTTGAGACAACTAATCATAGATATTCAAACAAATCTCCATAATAACTTCAATGAGTTGACTAAAGAGATTGAAGATGATAAGAAGATATTGGATAAACACAAAGAAGAATTTGAAAGCATACATAGAAAATAACCAGATCTTATGGGAATGAAAGGTGCAATAAATGAAATAAAAAATACACTGGAATCATACAGTAGCAGGTTTGAGGAGGCAGAAGAAAGGATTGGTGAGCTTGAAGAAATAGCCTCTGAAAGTGAACATACAAAAGAATAGATGAAAAACAGAATCAAAATTATTGAACAAGGTCTTAGGGAACTAAACAACAGCAAGAGACATACAAAGATATGTGCCATGGGTTTCCCACAAGGAGAAGAGAAGGGAAAAGGGGCAGAAGGAATATCTGAAGAAATAATGGTAGAAAATTTCCCAACCCTATTGAAGGGCATAGATATCTGCATCCAAGGAGCGCAACATACTCCCATTCAAATAAATCTGAATAGACCAACTCCAAGACACATACTTATCAGAATGTCAAATGCCAAAGACAAAGAGAATTCTGAGAGCAGCAAAAGAAAAGCAATGCATAACATATAAGTAATATCCAATAAGATTAAGTGTCAATTTCTCATCAAAACCCATGGAGGCAAGAAGACTGTGGTCTGATATATTTAAGATACTGCAAGAGAAAAACTCCCAGCCAAGATTCTTATATCTGGCAAGATTGTCTTTCAAAACTGAAGGTGAGTTTAGAATATTCACAGATAAACAGAAACTGAGAGAGTTTGCAACCAAAAGACCAACTTTATGGGAAATATTAAAAGCTGTGCTACAGCCAGAGAAGAAAAGGCAGGAGACAAAGGCCTGGAAGAGTCTACAAATGAAGATTATATCAGTAAAGGAAAATAAAAGTGTCGAAAGAATGGTGAAAATAAAATATGAAATATAAAATCCAAGTATTCAGGAATAAGCTTAATCAAAGTTGTAAAGCATTTCTAGTCAGAAAATTACAACTCATTGTTAAAATAATTTTTTAAAAAAAGACCTAAATAATTGGAAGAACATTTCATGCTCATGGATTGGAAGACTAAATATCATTAAGATGTCAATTCTACTCAAATTGATATATAGAGTCAATACAATTCCAATAAAAATTCCAGAAGCATTTTAAAAACAAATAGAAAACATGATTATCAAATTTATTTGGAAGGGTAAGAGGTCCTAAATAGCCAGAAAAACCTTAAAAAGGAAAAGCAAAGTTGGAAGATTCTCATTTCTAGACTTTAAATCATATTGCCCAGCTGCAGGGGTAAAAGCAGCATGGTACTGTCATAAAGACAGACACATAGACCAATGGAACGAAAGTGATGGTTCAGAAAAAGACCCTCACATCTATGGTCAAGTGATTTTTGACTAGCCTTTCAAACTCACGCAGTTTGGGCATGGCAGTCGATTCAACAAATGGTGCTGAGATAACTGGATATTCATAGCCAAAAGAAGGAAAGAGGACCCCTACCTCACACCTTATAAAAAATAACTCAAAATGGATCTAAAAATTAAATATAAAAGCAAGAACCATAAAGCTTCTAGAAGAAAATGTAGGAAAATAGCTTCAAGACTTGGTGGTAGGTGGTGGATTCTTTAAGAAATTAAGAGGAGGACTTAGATGGACTATTCATATTTAATGTATGTAGAAGTTTTAATTAACTTTACTGTAAAAGTGTGGAAATATACACAGTTGATGGTCATACATTATAGTGAGAGAAACAGTTGGTTTATAAATGGGAATGTGGCTGAAAATGGTAACCTAGGGATGTAAATACCAATTGCCAGAAAGCTAGAGAATAATCTTGGGACTGCATAACACAGTAAACCCAGAGGTGGGTGAGAATTGTGGTTGATGTTACAGATAGAATAGTGTCCTTTTTGATTTAGAGCAGATATACATCACTATTGCAGGGTGGTGGGAACGTGGAGAAGCATGGGAAAAATACAGCTGGAGTGACCTAAGGACTGTGGTTAACAGTAATATTATATTATTACTGTTATGAATAATGTAATATTCATGCATCTATGCCAAAGATTTACTGTGTTGATAATGGGGGAGTATGGAAAAAGTGTGCCAAATGTACACTGTGGACCTGGTAATAATCTTCTTATATTATCTCATAATCTGTATCAAATATGCCATCACATTGTGATGTGTTGATAGAGGGGTGTTGTTTGGGAATTCTGTACATTTGAATGATTATACTGTAAGTTTATAACTTCTGTCATAAAAACATATTTTAAAAATAAAAATAGGGTGGGTTGGGGGGAAATATACCAAATGTAAGATAAGAATTATAGTTATTAGTAAGATTTTGACTGTATTCTTTCATAATTTGTAGCAAATGTCTCACAACAATGCAATGTGTTGGTGATTGGTTGATTTATGGGACCACTGTATGATGTTATGCATGTTTGCTTTGTAAGTTCACAACTTTTACTATGCACTTATTGTTTATGTATGTTCTTGAAAAAATTATAATAATAAAAATAATATCATGGGTTGGTGGGGAATACTTTGATTAGTAGTAATATTTTGAGGAAGCTCTTTAATCATAAGTTAAAAATAGTCCACAACAATGCAAAGTATTGATGGTAGGGTGAGGTATGCGAGTCCTGTTTGATGCTGTGAATGTTTGTTTTGTAAGTTCACAACTGTTACTATACACTTATTTTTATGTATATTTATGTATGAGTGATATACTTCAATTAAAAAAATATATTTTTAAAAAGTTGAGTCAACCCTCTCAAAGCCTGCCAATGCTTTATCTACTCAGTCAATGTAATATTCTAAATCTTTTGTAATCTTTTCAACAATGTTCACAGAATCTTCACTAGGACTAGATTCCATCTCAAGAAACCACTTTCTATGCTAATCCATAAGAAGCAATTTCTCATCCATTAAAATTTTACCAAGATATTTCAGTGTCACCCAAATTTTCAGGATCAACTTCTAATTCTAGTTTCCTTGTTATTTCTACCACATCTAGTTATTCCTCCACTGAAGTCTTGAACCCCTCAAAGTCATTCATGAGGGCCGGGGTCAACTTCTTCAAAACTCACGTTAATCTTGATATTTTGACTTGTTCCTATGAATCATAAATGTTCTTAATGGCATCTAGAATGATAAATCACTTCCAGAAAGTTTTTAATTGATTTTTCCCAGATCCATTAGAGGAATCACTATATATGGCAGCCATAGCCTTATAAAATATACGTCTTACATAGTAAGACTTGAAAATCAATATGACTCCTTGATCCATGGGCTGAAAAATGTTTGCTATGTTAGCAGGCATGAAAATGATGTTCATCTCATACTTATTCATTAGCTCTCTTGGGTGATGAGGTGCACTGTCAATGAGCAGTCATATTTTGAAAGGAATCCTTTTTTTTCTGAGCAGTATTTCTCAACAGTGACCTTAAAATATTCAGTCCAACTATATTGTAAATAAATATGATGTCATCTGGTCTTTGTTGTTCCATTTAGATAGCACAGGCAGAGTAGATTTAGCATAATTCTTAAGGACCCTAGGATCTTCAGAATGGTAAATGGGCTTTGGGTTCAACTTAAAGTCACAGCTACATTCTTTTGTGAGGAGTGTTGTTTTGCAACCCCTTCCTCTTAGAGGAGCAGTGGGAAAAGCAGCCTGTTCTGATGATCTATCTCATAGCTTTGCAGTCCACAGATGAAACCTAGGAAGGAAAAAACACATGCAGGTCCTGGCCACCCCTCCTCCACTTCCAGTCATTCATTGGTCCCCCCACAAGGGACCATTCAGGGACTTCCACCAGTCACAGATATCCTACCCTCACCAGTCCAATGGCCCCCAATCTGCCACTGGTTTCCCGGTCCTGAATCTTCCAGGTACACTTGGGAGACCCAGGATTCTCCAGGCTCTCCGTTGCCACTGCCTTCCAGTGCCCTGACACCCAATCTGTTTAAAATAAATTATGACTCTTTAATTCTTTCATCAATACATTTAAACCAAGTTTTCACTGATATTTTATCTTGTTCTAGTACCCAGATATCAGTAGTCAGATATGATTTGCTTTGTAACTGCCCTCAAATGTAACAGCTTAAGGAAAACACACACATATACATTATTTGGATCTTCTTATTTGGGTCAGCGATTTGGGCTTGGCTGAACACATTCTTTCACTGATTTCAGCTGAGATCACTCATGTGGTCATTTATTTGGATTTTATTTGGCAGTTGAATGGCTACTGGCTAAGACAAGGAAGTAGCTTGGAAGCCTGGGATATCCACATGGTGGTTGTCACAGGATACCTGCCAATATGAAAACTAACTAAATAAATTGCTATCTTACTTAGAAGCAACTAAGAGATAATAGCTTAATATGATGGAGAATTTTATAAAAATATGTTTGAAAATCTCAATAAAATGGTAAAAGTTCTAACAAATATTATCAAACTTCACATTAGAAGAAATAGAAAACATAATATTTTAGAGATATTAAAAATGAATCCATAATTAAATTCTCCCAATTAAGAAATATCTGGGGTACAGATGGTCCTTTCTAATATATTGTACTAGATGTTTGAAGAGAAAATAGCTGCATTCTTATATAAATTATTCTGAAATATAGAAGTGTTTATATCTCTAAATTATTTCACAGAGCTAACATAATCCAACATGCTCTGTACAAATAAAGAAAATTACAAGTCATTTCATTTATTAATTAGATATATAGCTATGAAATAAAATTAATTAAAACTATTATTACTATTGATAGTAGTAGTAGTAGTAATTCTGGTTTATCAGAGGGATGAAGTGTTGACTGGGGTAGAAGAAAATATGTACCCCAGGGAAAAAATACTGTTCATCTTAATTTGTCTTCTGTGAGTGTGAACCCAATCTAAATAGGGTCTTTTATAAATATATATTTTTATTTTTAAAGAAGCTTTAGATTGCATAAATGCTGCATAAAAAAATATAGGGGATTCCCATAAGCCCTACCCCCTTCCCTCCCACACCTTCTGATATTAACAACATATATATATGTTAGTTTACTTTACAGTTTAAACTCTGCCTTGCACAATTTTATAAGTTTTGACAAAATGTATAATGGCCTATATCCATCATTGCAATGTCATGAAGGACAATTTGAATGTCCCCCAAATGTCTCCATGTTACACCCATTTTTCCCTCTCCGTTCCGTCAGAAGCTGTGGTGGTCACTGTAAATAGGGTCTTTTGATGTTATTTTTGTTAAGGTGTGGACAATGAACAGGATGGGCTTTAATATGTGTATTAGCTAGGGTTCTCTCAGGAAACAGAATCAAGAGAAGATAACTGTCAATAATATGAGATTTTATAAGAGTCTTTCATGTGACCGTGGGGATGCACAAGTCCAGGTTCCGCAGGCAGGCTGCAAACCAGGGGCTCTGATGAAAGTCCTATTAAAGGTCCTTGATGAGTTTCTGGAAGTTGGCTGTCCAACCACAAGCTGGGAAATTCTCTCTGAATGTTGAAATCACTTCCCTTTTTAAGGCATTCAACTGATTGGATAAAAGCATCACCCATTGCTGATGCAGTCTCCTTGATTGATGCAGATGTAATCAGCCATCCATGCAGTAAAGTCACTGGTGATTGAAGTCCATAAATGCTCTTGTATTACAATTAGCCCAGTCCTTGCTAGACCTAACACCTGGACACAATTACCTGGCTGAGTTGACACATTAGCCTAACCTTCACAGTATACCCCTTGTCAACTTGGCAACCATACACATTACTGTAAACCATACTTAGTATCTAAGTAAAAACAATAACAGGCAAACATACAAATATATTTCCACCTAAGAAGGTTCAACTCCTGTGCGTACAACCAGAAACACATTAATTCCCCACAGAATAGGGTGCAAGTACTTTGGTAATATTCACTCTTAAACTTGACATTCTTAAATATTATGTCATGAAATTAATACAACTTTTCATATGATAAGGGAAAACGTTGGGGAAGAAAACAAGAAATTCATTTTGTGTACATATATAATCATACTCATAACAAAAAAAGGAAGAAGGGTTCATGACTATTACAGTCCTCATTTCTGTAACTGCTCACATGGTCAAAGTTCATATTTATCACTGCCTTCTTCCACTACCCATTGCATGTTCCTGTTACCTTCAGCAAGCACTTCAGCTGGCCATGGTTCTTTGCCTGGTGGGGTGACCCAAACTTTCATTTCTGAAGATTCTGGGACATTGTTAGTCCTTGAATTGGTTTGTTGCGATTTTCCATTGACTTTAATCACATGGCATGGCAGTACTGGGAGACACACTAGGGGATCTCCTGCTTTCCAGGCCAACTTTTCTTTACCCCCATTATGTAGAGGTAGTCCTACTTCTCCTTGATAGTCAGGAACAATCACCCCAACCAGTACAGTAATTCCCTTCTTTGCCTGTTGATGCACAGGTAAGAGGAGCCCAAAGTGCTCAGGTGGTAGTATTAAATTCCAGTTCAATGGAAACATTCTTGTGTTCCCTGGTGGCAGCACTCCTCCTTTTGGGACTATACCTGTAGATCAACAGAGCTTAAGGTTGAAGGGACAGGAAGCAAAAATTTTCCTAGGAGTCACTAGGGGTAATAGTGAATGGTCGACTCCCATTTCCACCCTTTGATTCCTGGACCCATGAAACAGCACCATAGAGAGGATGCTGATTCAGAGCATACACAGCTTCCTGGAGTACATTGCCCCAGCATTGCAAGATATGGCCACCTAGTTGGCACCATAATTGAATCTTCAGAAGGCCATTTCACCCTTCTATTAGTCCAGCTGCTTCAGGGTGGTGGGGAACATGGTAAGACCAGTGAATTCTGTGGGCGTGTGCCCATTCCCACACATCATTGGCTGTGAAATGGATTCCTTGATCAGAAGCAATGCAGCGTGGAATGCCATGGCAGTAGATAAGACATTCAGTAAGTCCACCGATGGTAGTTTTGGAAAAAGCTTTGCATTCCAGCAATACAAACCCATAGCCAGAGTATGTGTCTATTCCAGTTAAAACAAATTGCTGCCTCTTCCATGGTGGAAGTGGCCCAATGTAGTAAACCTGCCCCCAGGTAGCAGGCTGGTAACCTCAAGGAATGGTGCCATAGGGGGGCTGAGTGTGGGTCTCTGCTGCTGGCAGATTGGGCATTCAGCAGTGGCTGTAGCCAAGTCAGCCTTGGTGAGAGGAAGACCATGTTGATGAGCCCATGCATAACGTCCCTCCCTACCTCCATGGCCACTTTGTTCATGAGCCCACTGGGCAATGACAGGAGTGGCTGGGGAAAGAGGTTGAGCATTAGCCACACAGCGGGTCATCCTAACCACTTGATTATTAAACTCTTCTTCTGCTGATGTAACCCTCTGGTGACCATTCATATGGGACACAAATATGTTCAGGTATTTTTCTCACTCAGAAATGTCTATCCATATAGCTCTTCCCCAGACCTCCATGTCACCAATTTTCCAATCATGTTCCTTCCAAGTCCCTGACCATCCAGCCAAACAATTGGCAACAGCCCATAAATCAATGTACAAACAAACCTCTGGCCATTTCTTCTTCCAAGCAAAATGAACAACTAGGTGAACTGCTCAATTTCTGCCCACTGGGAGGATTTGCCCTCACCACTATCCTTCAAGGATGTCCCAGAAAAGGGCTGCAGTGCCACAGCTGTTCACTTTCGGGTGGTACCTGCATATCATGCAGAACCATCTGTAAACCAGGCCCAAGTTTTCTCATCCTCAGTCAACTTATTGCAAGGGACTCCCCTAGAGGCCAGAACTGTGGCCTGGCAAAGAGAAGGTAACATGGCAGGGGTGGTGACCATGGGCATTTGGGCCACTTCCTCATGTAACTTACTTGTACCTTCAGGACCTACTTGAGCCCTATCTCATATATACCACTTCCACTTTATTATGGAGTGCTGCTGTGCATGCCCAACTTTATGGTTTGGTGGGACAGACAATACCCAGCTCATGATAGGCAACTCAGGTCTCATGGTAACTGGATGTCCCATGGTTAAGCTTTCAGTCTCTATTAAGTCCCAGTAGCAAGCCAAAAGCTGCTTCTCAAAAGGGGAGTAATTATCTGCAGAGGATGGCAAGGCTTTGCTCCAAAATCCTAAGGATCTGCGTTGTGATTCCCTTATAGGGGCCTGCCAAAAGCTCCAGACAGCATCTCCATTTGCCACTGAAACTTCCAGAATCATTGGATCTGCTGGATCATGTGGTCCAATTGGTAGTGCAGCTTGCACAGCAGCCTGGACCAGTCACAGGGCCTCCTCTTGTTCCAGTCCCCAATCAAAACCAGCAGCTTTTCTGGTCACTCAGTAAATGGGCCAGAGTAACAGACCCAAATGAGGAATGTGTTGTCTCCAAAATCTGGAGAGGCCAACCAAGCATTGTGCCCCTTTTTTGGTCGTAGGAGGGGACAGGTGCAACAGCTTATCCTTAACTTTAGAAGGGATATCTCGACAGACCTCACACCACTGGACACCTAGAAATTTCACTGAGGTGGAAGGACCCTGTATTTTTGTTGGATTTATCTCCCATCCTCTGTCACGCAAATGCCTTACCAATAATTCCAGAGTCTTTGCTACTTCTTGCTCAGTAGGTCCTATCAACATGAGATCACCAATATAATAGACTAGTGTGATGTCTCATGGGAGGGAGAGATGATCAAGATCCCTGTGGACAATATTATGACATAGGGCTGGAGAATTATTATACCCCTGAGGCAGGACAGTGAAGGTATACTGCTGGCCTTGGCAGCTGAAAGCAAACTGATTCTGGTGGTCCTTACTAAGGGCAATTGAGAAAAAAGCATTTGCCAGATCAACAGCTGCATACCAGGTACCAGGGGAAGTGTTGATTTGCTCAAGCAATGATACCGCATCTGGGACAAGAGCTGCAATTGGAGTCACTACCTGGTTAAGTTTATGATAATCTATGGTCATCCTCCAAGATATGTCTGTTTTCTGCACAGGCCAAATAGGAGAATTCAATGGGGATGTGGTGGGAATCACCAGCCTGCATCCTTCAAATCCTTGATGGTAGCACTAATCTCTGCCATCCCTCTAGGAATCCAGTATTGCCTTTGATTTACTATTTTGCTAGGCAGGGGCAGTTCTAGGGGCTTCCACTTGGCCTTTCCAGCCACAATAGCCCTCACTCCACAAATCAGGGATCCAATGTGGGGATTCTGCCAGTTACTGAGAATGTCTATTCCAATTATGCATTCTGGAACTGGGAAAATAACCACAGAATGGGTCCGTGGTCCACTGGACCCACTGTGAGATGGACCTGAGCTAAAACTCCATCAATCACCTGACCTCCATAAGACCCTTCTCTGACTGGTGGACCAGAGTGATGTTTTGGGTCTCCTGGAATTAATGTGACTTCTGAGCCAGTGTCTAATAATCCCCAAAATGTCTGATCTTTCCTTTTCCCCAATGCACATTTACTCTGGCAAAAGGCTGTAGGTCTCCCTGGGGAAAGGTGGGAGGAAGATTAACAGTATAAATTTTTGACAGTTTTACAGGATCTTTCCCCAAGGGGACCTGGCCTTCTCCTCATTCAAGGGACTCTGGGTCTGTAAACTGTCTCAAGTCTGGGAATTGATTAAGGGGATGTGATTCTCTGCATCTGTAATTTGAGTTACAATGCCATAACTCCATAGGACTCAGAATATTCTGGGTGCTGCTTTGATCTGTCTTTCATTGCGGTAGCCACGCCAACCTTGCCTTTGGCAATTAACTGCTGAAACTTGACTTTTACTGGCCCGAGATCCCATCATCCCCATAATGTTTAAGGATTCCAATTCCATTACAACCCTCCCTACAGTAATATCTGGACTGCAGAGAAGAGCAACCACAGAGCTCTTCAGAGAAGATGGAGTTAGTCTTACAAATTTATTCCTCATAGTCCTGGTTAAAGGTGTGTCCTCTGGACATTCCTGGGGTGGTTGGGCAGGTCTCAAATGGTAAATCCATTCTAACATTTCAATCTCTCTAGGCCTTTGAATTCCCTCATCTACTGTATACCAGGGCAAATCGGGCATCTCAACAACAGACATTCTAGCCATCATTTGCTTCATGTTTCAGTCAGCCACTCAAACAAACTGTTAGAGCTCTTTCTAACCCCTCGAGCTGCAGCATTGAATCCAGAATTTCTGCTTAGTGGGCCCATATCAATATATTCAGGCTGATCCAACTTTATATTCCTTCCACCAGTATCCCATACCCTTAGTATTCATTCCCACACATATTCCCCTGATTTCTGTCTATATAAATTGGAAAACTCATGCAGTTCTTTCAGAGTATAGAGTACTTCCCCATGGGTCACGCTTTGTATTTCACCTTTGGGGGCTTGCTATGATTTTAGTCTAGTAATGGGTCTCGAAGACAAGAGGTGTGGGGGGTGTGGGTAAGGAGAAGGATTAGAGATGTCTTGCTGGCTACTGACCTCAGGCCATTCCTCTGCATTTTCTTCTGGTGAGACAGGATTAATCTCTTCAGGCAGGGGATGGAAGACAGATTCCTCAAGGCAGACTGGAAGTTGGGCAGTGCATGCTGGAGTTTTGCTGGTACCTGCTTCGTGGCTGGGAGGAGGTCCAGACTCCCTGGGGCAGGCCAGAGGCTGGGCAGTGCAGGCTTCCATTTGGCTGGTACCCACCTCAGGACTGGAAGGAGGTCCGGACTCCCTGGGGCAGGCTGGAGGCTGGATGATACAAGGTCGACAAGGTGTGGTCGCCACAGGGCAGGCCATCACAGGTTTATCTGGTAAAGTCTCAGCAGAATTTATGGTTCCAATGTCCCCACCAATATTATCATCATCCCATACATCTCCATCCCAATCCTCCAGGTTCCACTCTTTTCCAATCAATGCCTTCACTTTAATTGCAGAAACCCTGTGAGGTTGAGATTTTAGTTTCTTTTGTAATTCTGCTACTTGTACAATGAGAGTCTGGATTTGATTCTCAGATATCTCAAGTCTGTGGCTACAGGAGTCAAGATTTTCTTTCAAGGCACACATGGAAACTTTCATATAATTCATGCGGCATTTAAGTTTCAAATTTGAAGACTTTAGGCCATCTCTTTCTTTTGTATCTGTATCCAGAGTATCTACGAGGAGCCAGCCAACATCATTATACTTTTTGACTCTACAAAATTCTGTTAATGTATGAAAACACTCTCACCCAGGTCCTTGCTTCTTATAAGTGTGTAAGTAGGGAAATCCGGTGATGCTATTTTTCGTATGTCTATTGCCAGCTCATGTCATGGACTGTTAGGAACC
Source organism: Cabassous unicinctus (assembly GCA_029593785.1). Classification (NCBI taxonomy): domain Eukaryota; kingdom Metazoa; phylum Chordata; class Mammalia; order Cingulata; family Chlamyphoridae; genus Cabassous; species Cabassous unicinctus. Next base: position 17,400 of record JAQZBX010033940.1, read on the forward strand.
TCTTCTTTATTTATGTAGAGAACCAATTACAAAATTCTCAGAACCACCTCAGACATCCTATGTTTAAGATTCTGTTCTTCAAGAACCACTCCTGGTACCAACCTGTATTAGTCAGGGTTCTCTCAGGAAACAGAATCAACAGGAGATATCTGTCAATAATATGAGATTCTATAAACGTCTTTCCAGTGACCGTGGGATGCACAAGTCCAGGTTCCACAGGCAGGCTGCAAACCAGGGGCTCCGATGAAAGTCCCATGAAAGGTCCTTGATGAGTTTCTGGGAGAAGCTGGCTGTCCAACGACAAGCTTTGGAAATTCTCTTTGAATGTTGAAATCACTTCCCCTTTTAAGGCTTTCAACTGATTGGGTAAAAGTGTCACCCACTGATGATACAATCTCCCTGATTGATGCAGATGTAATCAGCCATCCATGCAGTAAAGTCACTGGTGATCAAAGTCCATAAATGCTCTTGTATTACAATTATCCCAGGGCTTGCTGGACCAAATACCTGGACACAATGTAGACACATTAGTCTTACCATCACAATATGAAATTTCTGGAGTTCTTCTCAACGATAATGGAGTTCACACAAAGAGAAAGTCATGGGTAGAACAACATGCTGGAATTCAATGGAACTTGGAAGAGAAAACAGATGACATTCTGATGTGCATTGCCATGAGACAAAGCAATGGATCCAAGAATCACCAGCATCCAACCACAGGCCATAGTCTTTGGGGAGAAACCATTGCATTACTGACACCTCAATTTTATACTTCTCCTAGATTTAAGTCTCTGAGCCATTGAATTTCTGTTATTATGCTAACTCAATGTATGGTATTTATTTTAGCAGACAGGAAACTAAGGCATTAGTTTAATATTAGAAAATAACTCAATGTGATTCAACACAGCAAAATATAGAGAAATAATGTTAACCATAAACATTTTATAAAATTTAACCCCCTTTCTAGTGTTTTAGCTTGTTAATTTCTGCCAATGCAAGATACCAGAATTTGGTTGTCTTTCAAAATAAGGACTTATTGGTTAAAATCTAACAGTTCTGTGGCCATGAATGTGTCCAAATCAAGGCATCATCAGGACATCCTTTCTCACTGAGCTCCATCTGTGGATGGTCAGGCATATGGGGGCATCAACAAAAGATGCTTTCTCTTCAAGCTGTAGCTGTGGGTGATCAGGCACAGGGCAGCATCTGCTCATCTCTCCCCTTTTTTCCAGCTCTCCTTGCTTTCACCTTTGGGCTGCTCCATCTGTGGTTTTTCTCTTTACTTAGTTAATTGATTTCAACTTCTGGAGGCTTTTTTATGTCTCTGTCACTTTTTTTTTTTGTACCTGTGGCTTTTTAGTTCTTCATTTAAAAAGGACATCAGTAACAGGATTAAGACCAAATTCAAGTAAAGGATCCTGTGATTTTGAGAGGAGTAAGAGTTTATTTAGAAAAGGCTCAGCTTGCAAAGACAGGAGAGAAATCCTCAAATCTGTTTCCCCAATTTGGAATTGCTTGGGGATTTTATGGGATTGAACAATGGCAGGTGAGTTTGTGATGGCTGAGGGGAACATAACATTGTGATAGTAGGAACATGGCAGATGGGTATGATGCTGACTCGTATATTGCATGACTGGAAAGTGACATTTTGAGCATGAGTGGGTGATTTGAGTTGATAGGATTAGAACTAGCCTATCTTTGTGTATGTGCAGATTAGTTACATGCTTAGTTAACTTGACATTCAAGGTTTAGGCTATTGCACACGTGAGGTGGGCTAACTCTAATTAGAAATGGCTTAGTTAGTTCTGAGTTGACTCCTGTTATTTTGTTAATAACATTGAGTGCTAGTTCAGGAGTAACAGATTTCAGGAATACAAAACAAGGTAAGGGAATAAAAGTGGGGCCATTTACAAGACGTTTGATTGCTATTCAGTTTTTAGGTAAAGATTATGCAGGTTACAAACCATATCATCAGCATCAAAGTTCAGTGAGTCACAGATAGTTTCTGGCTAGTTTAAATGTTTCATGTACAATAAGGTCTTACCACAATATATCAGTGGGTTAGGAAGTGCTTGAAACATAATCTAGAAGACTAATATATATTTGTTAATTTATTCATTTACAGTTTTAAATTCATAATGATATAGATTCTTTCAAATGTTTGATAAAGATTCCAAATGTTTTTTTAAATATAATAATATGTGCATTGTTTCACACATATATCATTTCCAATGTTATTAAAATATAAACTTTTTTTCAATTTATACATTTAAAAGTAGGTTGCAGATGTTCTGACAGTTTATCCTTAAACACTTGAGAACAAATCTGATGAGATCAGGATTTTCCAACAAAATCACAATTTCATTCTCACAGCTAAGGAAGAAAGTCAATCATGATCTAATTATATTACAAATGTTATATTACCTCAAATGCACAATGTTACGTATTATAAAATATTTCATTGCTGTCTATATATTATTAAATATGAGAAATAATCAACAAGCATATAATGTTAAACTAACTTTCATTTTATATAAATCCTAATGTGTCTATCCAAAGATGTATTAAGTCACAATAAAGCCAAAGATTATGATTCTCTATAAACTGATATTCTGTGTTTTAAATAATGTATATGAAATGTTTTAAAAAGCAAGGTGCAAAGGATGTGTTAAGCAGGACTTCTTTCATGCAAGGAAGAAAGGAAAATAAGAATAAAAAATAATATAATAAGATCCACAGACATAATAAACAAAACCCAAAGAGGTAATCTTAGATAGGAACAGTGTGGTAGGGATGGGTATGCTAACAAAATTTCCAGGTATAAATTTTTGTATATTTATGACAGTGTTTATATTCTTGATTTTTATAAATAAAATTATACTTAGATGAATTAAAAATTCCTAAAACTGAATGCATATAGGAAAAGCAACCTGACTGCACATGTAAATCCTATCAAACACGTAGAAAAATAAACCAATTAATTCCAGTGTATTTAAAGTATTGTTTGCTAGGATGTAAATTAAGTGACACTTATTCTAAATTTAAAAATGATTTCAAAATAAGTAGGAATTCATTTTGTTAATGATAATGGCACTAGTGTAGTAACTATAAAATTTGTGGATATTTATCATAGGCTACTGGAAATAAACAAAAGTAGAGCTATCTTTGGGAACTAAGATTTTCAATATGTCATATATGAATTATAAAAATAAAAGAGGATACAAGAAAGTCTACTTTGAGGTTTTTAATTGATATTTAATTGGAATTAGAATTGGTTTGAACTCCTGTGTTCTTAAAATGTATAGTTAAGCATGTGTGATTTAATTTAAAAAATTAATATATGATAATTTACAAGGACCTAGGTAATCAATGCACTGCTAGAAAATCATGTTAGGAATTGAATTTTAAAATAAGACAAAAATCCCACACATTTGGTAATAAAGTGTTATAAAAACACCATTTTTCATGGTGTATAATAAATAATATTACCAATATAATATATGTAATAATACAATAAAAATAGTTTTCACATTTACCCATCATGAAAAATGAAAAATTTATAGCACATTGATTGTATAATCATATTTTATGGGAAAATTTTATTCATGTTATAGCATAAATATCTTAATGACATCAATTTATTGTCTGGCAGTAAAATTCCTGGAAAAAAATTGCTGTATCTTATTCAAGACATGAAAATAAACAAAATGGTCACTCTTCTACAATTTAGATTCATTCTCTATAAATGTGATTGGTTTGTTTACTTGGTTTGTTTACTTCCTGTGTTTCTTTAAGAGTCAATATAGGTTGTTTGTGCTTCACTAGGAGTTTGTCCATTTCTTTTAGGTTGTCTAATTTGTTGGTATACAGTTTCTCATAATGTCCTCCTATCATCCTTTTTATTTCTGTGGTGTCAGGTCATTTCATTCCTGATTTTATTTATTTGCTTCTTCTCTTTTTTTTTCTTTTCTTTGTTCATCTTGATAAATGTTTGTTGATTTTATTGATCTTCTCAAAGAACCAGCTCTTAGTTTTGTTGATTTTCTCTATTTTTTTTGTTCTCAGTTTCATTTATTTCTGCTCTAATCTTTGTTATCTTTCTTTCTGCTTGCTTTGTGATTGGTTTCCTGTTCTTATTCTAGTTTTTTCAGGTGTTAAGTTAGGTCTTTGATTTTAGCTCTTTCTTCTTTTTAATATAGGAATTTAGGACTATAAATTTCCCCCTTAGCTCTGCTTTTACTGTACCCCTTAAGCTTTGATATGTTTTCTCATTTTCATTTATTTCAAGACATTTACTAATTTCCTTTGCAATTTCTTCTTTGACACACTGGTTGTATAGAAGTGTGTTGTTTAGCCTCAATATATGTGCAGAATTCCCCTGTCCCACCTATTATTGGATTCCAACATCATTCCATTATGATCAGAAAGGGTTTTTGTATAAATTCAAATTTCTTAAATTTATTGAAAACTGTGTTGTGGGCCTACATGTGGTCTATCCTGGAGAAAGATCCATGAGCACTTGAGAAGAATATGCAACCTGCTGATTTGGAGCACAGTGTTCTGTATATGTATGTCAGGTACAGCTTATCATATCTTTCAAATTATCTGTTTCCTTATTTATTTTCTGTCTAGTTGTTCTATTAATGTGAGTGACATGTTAAAGTATTCAACTATTATTGTAGAGATGTCTATTTCTCCTTTCAGTTTTGCCAGAGTTTGCTTCATGTACTTTGAAGCACCCTGGTTAGGTACATAGATATTTATGACTGTTACTACTTCCTTGTGGATTGTTCCTTGTATTTATATATAATGGCATGCTGCATCTTTCTTCACTTATTTGCATTTAAAGTCTGTTTTGTCTGACACCTATACAGCTACCCCTGCTCAATTTGGGTTACTTTTTCCATGGAATATCTTTTTCAAACCTGTCCATTTCAGTATATTTTCAACCTTGTGTCTAAGGTGAGTCTCTTGCAGACAATGCATGCATCACTTATGTTTTCTTATCCATTCTGTCAATCTATGTATTTTGATTGGGGTGTTTAATCCATTAAAATTCAATTATATTATTATAAAGGCATTAATTATTTTAATGATTTTATCCTTTGGCTTTTATATGTCATATCTTATTTTTGTCAATCATTTTACACTTTTGGTTACACTTTCTAATAATCCTCACATCTACACTCTCCTCCAAGATTCTTTCTCTTCTGTTTTCTTTTCTGGCTGTAGAATTCACTTAAGTGTTTCCTGCAGAGCTAGATTCTTTTTTACAAATTCTCTTAGTTTCTGATTATACGTTACTACTTTAAGCTCACCGTCATATTTGAAGGATAGTTTTGCTGGATAAAGAATTCTTTGTTGGCAGTTTTTCTCCTTTAGTAGCTAATTATATCATGCTGTTGCCTTCTTGCTTCCATTGTTTCTGAAAAGACATCTGCCCTGTCTTTATCAGATGTGCCTTATACGTGATATTTCAATTCTCCCTTGCTGCTTTCAGAAATTTCTCCTTGTCTCTGGCATTTGGAATACTAAATATGTGTCTTGGTGTAGATTTATTAGGTTTTATTCTAATTGAAATATGTTGTACCTCCTGACATGTATATTCCTGTCTTTTATGAGAGTTCGGAAATTTTCTGCTATTATTTCTTCAAATGCTCATTTTGCCACTGTGCCCTCCTCTTCTCCTTCTGGAAGTCCCATAACATGTGTGTTGGTGCACTTCATGCTATCATTCTACTCCCTAAGTCCCTGCTCAATTTATTCTACTCATTCTCTCTCAATTTTCACTTTTCACTTCCAGGTATTCTGTCCTTTATATTGCTGATTCATCCTTCCATTATATCAAATCTGCTGTTGTGTGCCTCAACTGTATTTACAATCTCACTTTTTGTGTCTTTTATTCCCTTAAGCTCTGTTATTTTTCTAGTGAAGTTTTCACATTTTTCTTTTGACTCAACTAGTGTCTTCTAAATGTCTTTTATTTCTTTAGCATAATGTCTTTCAACTCCATGATTTGATTTAGGAGATTTGTATGAACCTCATTGTGTTGTTTCAAGTCCTTTGTCTTGACTGGAGCTTTGATTTTTTACTTTACCTGAGTCACATTTTCCTCTTTCTTTGTATGGCTTGTAATTTTTTGCTGATGTCCAGGCATCTGATGATGCTAATTTTTCTCTGATGTTCAACTTTTCTCTCTTTCCTAAGGATTTACTGTTATGTAGCCATGTGCTACCAGTCATCTTTGACTCTTGTTTCAACTCGTTGTAGATATTTAGGGTTGTCCTTGTTTATCTGCTTAAACCAGGGCTTAGGACTCAGTAATGGGGTGCAGGTCAGCTTTCAAGGTCCTTGGAGAGGGTGGTAGTAAAGGCACATGGTTGCATCTTTTATTTATTTTTTTATTAATTAATTAATTTATTTATTTACTTATTATTTCCCCCTTTTTGTGTACTGTTTTGGTATGCCAGCAGATGGCATTCTTTGGAAGACCTCTCAGCGCAGACCCCAGGTGCCAGAGTGGAGTGTGTTTTGTGTGATGGCATGGTGTGGCAGGGAGTAAAGAAGCAATGTCCTCAGGGCTGATCAATCCTCACGAACTTTCTCAGAAGCTGTCCTCCTTCCTTGGCTGGCTATACACTCACTGCTCTCTCTGCCTACTGACAAATCAGCCCGTGGCAGTAGGGAGGGTGTTGGAGAAGGCAAATTATCTTTAGCTCTCTGCCAGCTTTCAGTGCAAATAATGTCATGGCCCTCCCAGCCTGGAAGTGTGTGACCAGTCCATTGAAGCAGACCACATTTTCTGGCCAAGATCTGAATTTGTTGGAGGCTGTGTCCTTTCCTCTCTCCTTTCTTGAGGAAGAGTACTCCTGCAGTCCCCTCAATCCACAGGCATTTCAGTCCACAGCTACTGCCGTTTGCAGACTACATTTTTCTCAAAGGGTAGGGGAAATGGTGCCAGCTCCTGCAGCTATACTCATGGGATTTCTCAGCCAGATGAGACTCATTTCTTTTTTCTGTCTCTCTTCTGGGTTGTATCTTACCTTATCCTGGTGTTCTGAGCCCCAGAGCAGCCCTCTTGACAGTCTTTGACTGTTCTTTAGCTATTCTTTTTGGGGGCAGCAAAGTGATCCCTGGAAGTTCTGCCATTCCCTCTTTCTGTTGTTGTGGTTATACAACATTTCTTTTTTTTTCTTTATTATTTACTGACATGATTACATATACAAACTTCAAAAAATAACAATAATCATTGTTGACTGTGCCATCCCTCTTGATCAAAGCTCTTATAAAACTAGGAATAGAAGAAAACTTCTTCAGCATGATAAAGGACATCTATGAAAAACCCACAGACAACATGCTACTTGATAGTATGACAGAACGTTTTCTGTCTAAAAATCAGGAACATGACAACCACATCTTCTGTCACCATTATTAATCAATATTATACTAGATGTTTTTTCCAGAGCAATTAGTCCAAAAAAAGAAATAAAAAGTGTTTAAATTGCAAGGAAAGAAGTAAAACTTTCCTTATTTGCACACGACCTAATCCTATACACAAAACATCCTGAAAAATCCACAACAAAGTTCCTAGAACTAATAAATGAAATCAGCAAAATAGTGGGGTAAAAATCAACACTCCCAAATCAATAATGTTTCTGTAAATAAGCAATGAACAATTAGAACAAAACAACATTTAAAAAAGCAACTAAGAATCAAATATCTAGGAATAAATCTAACCAAGGATGGAAAGGACTTCACAGAAAACTCCAAATTACTGCTCAAATCAA
>JAQZBX010033941.1:0-15230 GCA_029593785.1 Cabassous unicinctus
AAAAAAAAAGAACAACATGCTCCCATCCCTCATTTAATGGAGGAAACTGAGGCCCCAGAAGCAAAGCAGGAAGCTGAGAAACTACTTTTCACCAAGCCCGGGGCTGTACTGGAGTTTTTCATACTTTGCCTGATTTAATTCTGCAATTTTTATTCTCCCTTTATGGAGATGGAAAATGAGGTACAGAAAAGTGAATCAACTCACCCAAAGAGCACCCAGCTAGGAAGCCACTGAGCCAAAGCTCAAGCCCAGCTTTTTGGCCTCAGCCCAGTGAGCTTGAAGAAAACAAGGATCTTTGAAAACCTGATTCCTGGAGCCCAAACATTCAGAAAGCAATCGTTTGCAGGAGCAAGTTTTGAATTGTCTTTCCTGAGCCCCTCTTGGGTGGCCCACACTTTTCCAGCCTCTGGGAGCTTGTGATCTTGTTGCCAGATCTGCATGTGGAAGCCTCTGGGGGGCAGGGATCAGGGCTGAGGAAAGCAGGTGACAAATCGTGATGTGGAGACACACAGGGCATTGTGGCCTTCTTTCCCTGGCGGGGCCAGGACCGGCGGGAGGGCTTGCAGGGGAAGGCGGGCAGGTGCCAGGTCTCTGGGATGGGGCGGGCCAGCCATTTGATCTCTTCCTTCTCTGGCCCCACCCACCCTTCAGGCCAGGCTCCACCCCTGGTCTTGCTCTGTGGCAATCCCAGGGGCTCTGACCTCCAGGCCTGTGCTCCTGCAGCTGCTCTGCCTGGAGGGCCTGTCCCCATTCTCCACCCAAACTCTTTCAGGGCCCAAGTCATCTGTGCATTTTTGCGTTCTTGTCCTTGAACAAATTTTTATTGAGTGCCTACTGTGTGCCAGAGCAAGACAGATGTGCTCCTGATCCTGTTGGTGCCTACAGTGCTTTCAGAGAGGCTGGGCAGGGCCATCAGAGCATGGATTCCGAGGCCAGGCTGCCTGGGTTCCAACCTGTGTGTGCTTGGGCCAGGTACTCAGCCTCTCTGAGCCTTAGTTTTCCTCATCTGTAAAAGGGGGTAACAGCCCCTACCTGATAGAATCGTTGTGACGCTAGAGTGATAAATACATAGAAAGCTCCTAGAATGGAGCGTGGCACACAGTGAGCACTCAGTAATCATCAGCTATTTTAATTATTATCATTTAGTCTGGTTCAGAGATTCCTTATGATGCTCCCCTGCTCCTGCCTCTAGCTAAGTTAGCTGCTCCCTCCTCTAAGATCCTATAGCACTTTGAATACCCTTCCATTGGAGCATCTGTGGCCCTGCAGCACAGGCACTTGAGGACCTGTCAGCCTCCCTCTCTGTACTGTAGGGCAGTTTTATCCATTTCTACCCTAGCGCTCAGCACAAATGCAATAATGTCTCCAGGGTTAGTTCAGAGTTTGCAGTGATCCCGTGCTCTCAACCCCAACCAAGAAAAGCCTAAGAAGCTCCCAGTGGCTTTGGCATTAGAGGTTGCATATCTGGACTCATCATGGGGTTCATCAATGTTCCTCTGAAAACATGGGGCCCAACCCTGGCATCTGAGCTGACAAGGGGGCTGGATGTTAAGCTTCCCTGAACACTTCTCTGGATGCTTCTCCTGGACCGCCAGTCAAGTAATCATAAATGCCAACCACTGATATTCTGACTCCACCATCCTCCCACCCCTGTGCCCAACACACTAGAGGTTTCCACGGCTATGCCTGTGCACCTGCCTGCCGGTCCCTCTGCCTGGAATGTGCTCCTCCGCCTTTGTGCGCGCTTCCTGATCTGATAAATTCCTATTCGTCTTCCCAGGGCCAGCTCCCATATGCTCTCCTCTACAATGCTTTCTCCAATCACAGCCCCCTACAGAATTTACTGCTACCTCTCTCTGGCACTTCTCTCTCCCTCTCTCCCTCTCCCTCGCTCTCTCTTTTAGGATCTCTATGTACTATTTTTATGAGGTACTGGGGATTGAACCCAGGACCTCGTACATGGGAAGCTGGCGTTCAACCACTGAGCTACATCCGCGTCCCCATTTCTGTTTCTTGCACGTGCTTCTGCCGCTACCCTTGATCACAGTGTATTCTTATTCTTTTGTTTACGTGTCCCTTCTGGAGAAGGGACCATCTTATTCCTGCCCATGTCCCCAGTGTCTAGTGTCTACCCACTCCCAATACAAAGAGGGTGTCAGTAAAGTTCTGTTAAACTAAATTTTCAAAGAAAAGTCAAGTGAATTGCCCTGGCTTCCTGTTAGGACATATGTGCTAACTGCTCACGCCACCCTTTGAACCACAAACTCGCAGGTGTTTCTAGGCCACCACTTGCTGCACAGTAGGGACTTGAGCTGGCTGCAGAGCAGGGGATGTCAGCAGCTTCCCTGTGATGGGCACAGTGGCAGGGCTTCCTGCCACTTAGGAGGAGGTGTTTATAGTTGAAGACCCCGGGGCTCAGACCAGTTAGACTCCTCCCCCAGAGAGTGACAGGGCAGGCCTGGAGTCCAGCTCTCTCAGTGCCAGAGCCTGCTCTTTCCACTACCCCGTGAGACAACAGATATAAAACTGTTTTGAGTTCTGCCAAGGGAGGAAACTGTAAAACTATAAAATTGCCAAGCATTTCCTACCACACAGAAAACGAATGGAGGGCAGGAGCCACCTTGTTATTATTTGGTGAGGAGGAAAAGGCTGAAAGGGGCCTTACTAACAGCGTTGACTCCTTAAAGGGTCACTCCCTATTGTTCTTCAGGGGCAGAAGGAGAAGAGGAGGGCTGGAGGGGGCAGGAGGCCAAGCAGCCTTCTGGCTACGGGATTCTTGGTGTCTTGGGAGACCGGAAGGATTGCAGTGGGGTCCCTGAGCTGTGGACCCTCCCAGGACACAGACACTTCTGCCCTGGGCCTGCCACTCAGTCCAGTAGGTTTTACCCTAAGCACCTCTGGTAGAGCAAGGGCCTCTGCCCTGCACCCAGATGCCTCTATCAGCACCACGGAGCTGACCTTCTCCCTTCTCTTTCCTTATAGGATCCAGCCTGAGCTCCTTGGCCTGGCATTCAAAGTCCTGCTTCATATTCACTCACTCCTCCTCTTGTGCTCTATACCCTAGTCACGCTGCCTTTGCACTTGCTGCACCCTCAGCCCAAGAAAATCCTTCTTCTGTACCTGGTAAACTTCTACTCATCCCTCAAAGCCCAGTTCACATGGCACCTTCCAGGTACATCTTCCCTGAACCATCCCCACGTCCAAAACCAGTCAGAAGAGATCCCTCCTGCCTTCACAGATTTTGCTGTACTGTGGCTATTTGTCCATCCATCTCCTTTTTCAGACTGGAAATACTGAATGAGAGCAACAGCATGCTTTATTCATCTCTGTGCCTCAGTGCCCAGCATAGAGAATAGGACACTGAAGGCAACAAAATATGTCCAGATGATCAGGTCCTGCCCCTATTTCCCTATATAGAATTTTACTCCCAAGGACTTCTACAGCTCATTCTGGAAATGATCAAGACATGGCCCCTGCCTTCAAGAGGTTCAGTGTGGTGGGGGAGAAAACTTGGAAACCAATGATTAAACCCAGGGAGGTATAAGTGATGAGAGAAAGAGGTACCATGCAGCAAAGGACAGAGAAAGCACCCTTGACCCAGCTATGGCTGGCTGAGTGGTCAGGGGAGGCTCGCCAGAGAAGGACACCTGGGAGCTAAGACCTAAGGTCCAGAGCTGTTCACTGGTCCAGACAGAAGGGTAGAGAGAGAGGCCAAAGGAAGAACAGGGGTGAATGCAAGGAAGTGTAAAATGCTGCACCATTCCGGGACTTTGGCAGGGCTGGGGACAGGGTGTGTGTGTGTGTGTGTGTGTGTGTGTGTGTGTGTGTGTGTGTGTATGTGTCGGAGGGGAAAGCAGGTGGAGAGGATGGGTCTGGCAAGGTGCAGGTCTGGGATCCCTCCAGGTCCAGCCCCACCTGCTTTTAGCTCCCTCCAAGTTCCCAGCCTCCCCGTACCCCCAAGCTCCCAGCATGCTTTGCAGCTGAGCCAACCAAGCAATGTCATGGGCCTCAGGAGCCTCCTGGGCCAGGTCTCCAGGCTGAGGAGGCAGGTTGGGCCGATACTCTCACGTCCATCCTCAGACCACCTAGAGGCAGGATGGCCTTTCTCCCCTGGAGCTCAGGCCTCCTGGGCCCCTGAGGAGACACTGAGACTGGGCAGTCTCAGGCAGAGCCCTGCAGGCAGGTCCGGAACAGAGTAGTGATGTACTCTGAGCTCACTGCTGCTGTACACCCTGGTGGGTCTCAATTGAGCCTGCAAGTCTGAGTGTGGCCTGGTGGTGGGGGTAGCCTCCAGGCTGCCCCACGGCTCCAATTGCTAGACAGACGGCCTACTGCCTGCCCTCTAGGCCAGATCTCCTGGACAGAGCCTCTGGCCTGCCCTGCACTCCCTCCCACTCTAATGAAGACCTTACTGTTGGGTTAGCCTGGTCTGACCCTGCTTTGCCCCTCACCAGCTTGATCTTCACACTCTGCATTCTCTGGTGGGTCCTGCCCTGCTCTCAGCATGAGATGGCAGCCTCTAGTGACCTTGGTGTGCTGCCCAGGAGAGGGTGGGCGTGGGGCTAATGACTGTCAGTGTCTGAGGCTGACTTCAAACTGGCCCTTGCCCCAAATGCACACATACAAACACTTGGCACATCCACAGCCCAGCCCAGGCACTCCACGGGGAGCATTTGAACAGAAGACCAAGTCCAGTCGGGGGGAAGTGGCATACAGCTGCAGTGCTGTCCCCTGCCTCCCCTCCATCCCGTGACCTTGGCCAGAGCCTCCAACCTTGGCTTGAGGCCTTCCCTGTTCACCGAGTCCCACTCCCTCACTTTGCAGATAAGGAAACAGAGCCCCAGAAAGGAAGGTAGATGCTGGAGATTTTCCTGAGCAGTAACGGCAGAAGTGGGGTCAGAAGCAGTTTCCTGGCTTCTCTCCCAGGGCTCTCCCTCCCCATATGCTGCCGCTTGCAGGAATGCTAGCTGTGGGACTCTGGATGTTTGGGTGGCTTTTTCCTGAAGTGTTGGGACAATGTGGGGCTCCGTCCTTCTGTCCAAGGCTGAGGCCATCCCTACCTACTTCCTGGCCACACAACACGGCCCAGTGGCCTTCAGGCTGTGCTGAACTTGTCCAGTGGTGTGGGAGAGAGATGGGGGGAGTTTACCTGCTGAAAGCCAGCTGTGGTCTCATGGCCGAGATGTGTCAGAGATTTCTAAGAGCTTGGAGGACTGCAGTTGGAAGGAGGCCTGTGGGAAGTAGAGAATGTGAGAATATTACACCACTGCCATCTGTCAACTTTCATTTGAGTTTGAAAAATGCATCCAAAAATGGTGAGACAGCCTCACTGAGAGCAGACTGCCAGCCAAATCCCAGCTACAACCCTTTCCCCAAACAAGGTCATCGCAAGGTCAAGATCAAGTTCTCAGGGATATGACCAGTGCCTCATAACCCACTGACAGAGCTGGAAGTCGAGAAGTCACCAGCCCCTGCCGAATCCCAGGCCTTCTATTCCTGCACTTGGCCTGAGAAACTTCCACTGTCCAGCACTCTTCGGGGGAAATGTACCTCCTCTTGGGCTCCCAGAACACAGTTCATCATCATTCATTCATTGTTTCTTTCATTAGCCATTCAGGCATGCACCCAACAGCCATCAGAGGAAGGCTATTAGATGAGGTGAATGACAGCTCAGGTCTAGTAAGAAAGTCACCTGCAGACCCAGGACAAACGCCACAGGCTCCCAGAGTCCAGGTGGTGGTTCCCTCCCTCTGAGCGACTGTGCCAGACACTGGCAAAGCACTTTAAAGACCCTGGACAGGATGGCACGGTGCTTCCCAGCCATTTTCAGAAGCACAAGGACCCCTTTTCATGTGAAAGTATTTCTCAAAACTCCTCCTGATGGTAACTGTAACTTAGTATCTTCTTGTTTGGAAAACAAACCACACTACAAAAGTTACAATGAACATAATGCTTTCCCATTAACTTTTATTGGAGTAATCACACCACACCATTGTGAAATTCTCATTGGAGACAAGTTACTTGTGTCTCCTGAGCTTAAGGCTTTGATTCCTTGGAGATCCAATTATTCAATATCCATTCAACAAGTCCTCCTAGAGCATCTCTGAGATGCTCGGCCACATGGCCCACAAGTTAGGGTTCCCACTAGAGTGGGAAGAACTCTGCAGTGAGGCATGCTTAAGCTCAAGGCCAGCTCACATTGGATCCTCTGCGGTAAAATGGAAGTGATAATGCTGACATGGGCAAGTTGTTGGGAGGATTCAATGAGATTGTAGAAAGCACCCAGGTCAGGATCTGACACAAAGCAGATGCTCAATAAATGGGTGCCAGAGGATTACAGGCAACATCACCATAATCAAAACCATCATCATCACCATCTCCATCATCACCATCATCATTGCCACCACCACCACCATCACCCTGCTCCCCTCCTCTTTCTGGACCCCGAGAGACCTGCTCCTGCCTCTCATAGAATTCACAGTAGCTTCTCTCTTATATTAGAGTTATTTATATCCACAACATCTTCCTTCTCAGGCTCATGCCCAGCTCCACAGCTTCAGAGTTGTATGAATTTGGACATAAACCTGTCTGAATCTGCTTCCTCATATGTAAAATGGGGGCAGAACTTTCAGTCATTCACATAATTGTTGTAATAAATAAATGAAAGAATGTATATAAAATCCGAGCACAATACCTGGCATGTGGTAAGTGCTAAAAAATTGCTGGTTATTGTTGTTATCATTATTATTACATTTCTCCTCCTAGCCTGTGAGCCCCTGAGGGCAGAAACCATTCCAAATTCATCTCTGTCACCCCCCAAAGCTGAGCACAAGGCCTATCTCAGCACAGGCCTTAATAAATGGTTGCCAGGACAATCTTGGAGGCTCGCACAAAATCAGATGTGAAATAACTCAAGGGACAGGAGCGTGGGACATGGCCAAGGATAAAGAGCCTTGTTGGGGCCCTGCAAAACCCCAACAGATCTCCTGCAGGAGGCCACTTGTCACCCAGGCAGCCGATCCGAGGGCCTGCTAGGACCATTCATTCATTCACTCATCAAACTGACACCTAATTTTCACTTCAGTCCAATACCAAACCGTTGCCCAGTTCTTTTTTTTTTCTTCCTATTTTGAATCTCTTTTCCATCTGCTACCTCATTTTGTTCCACAAAAATTCTTGGAGGCAGATAGAATAGGTACTGACAATCCATTTTGTAAATAAAGAGGTGCACAGAAAGGTGACAGGCTTTGCCAAAGGGTGCCCAGAGGAGGCACAGTGGTCAAGGCCATGGTGGAATGTGAACCAAGGTCCTACTCGTGACCTTGACTCCTTCCCACTGGCCCGGTGACGTCAAGCCCTTTACAAATCCAGGATCATTCATTCTCACTGCCCAGTTTGCTTCTCAGCAAATAAAACTGAATTAAATTATTGTTGGTGTTATTTTAGCAAGCCTGTTGGGAAAGAAGGACTGTAAGTTCCATGACGGCAGGGACTATGAAGGGCAGGAGAGTGTGAAGGCAGCTAAATGTATGGGTTCTGATCCCAGACTGCTGGAACTCAAATCCTGGCTCTGACATTTGTTAGCCGTGGGGCCTTGGGAGAATTACTTATCCTCTCCGTGCCTCAATTTCTTCATCTAGAAAGAAAGGATGAGAATAATAGGTAGCTCTGGGGTTGTTGTGAGAATTAAGTGAGTTAACACATATAAAGAATAGTACCTGGCACATGGCAAGGGCTAGTTGTAATTATTATTTGTGACATCTCCCCTGCACATAGCACAAGGCCTGGCCCATGAAAGAGCCATAGCAAACATTTGTTGGGTGGATGAATAGATGAAATGGCAAGAGGAAAATGCCTGTACTTCAAGGATGGACAAGCAAGGTGAAAGAGTAGCTGGAGCTCTGGCCCCAACGAATCTAGGGTCCACTGTTCCTTTCACATAGCCAAGTCCAGGTGAGAGGATGTTTGTCACTCCAGGACTCAAAGCCCTTCTTTCTCCAAGCTGCTTCATGTCCCCTGAGGGGCAGTAAATACAGTCAGTGGTTAAGATACTTAAATTCAAGTCCTCACTTTGTTGCTCCATTGCTCATTGATTATATACTTAACCTCCCTGTACTTGCCAAGGTTTCCTCATCTATAAAATGGGGATAGTCATACCTAGTTTGGAAGGGACGCTGGGTGAAGTAAATGCCATATGGAGGAGGTAAAGCTTCCTGCACCTGGCTTGGCCCAGATGCTAGTGACAATAAGCCTAATAAGGCCTCTAGTGGCCTAACCCTACAGGAGCTCACCCCATGGGCCAGGACGTGCTAAGCGTTGCTTCCGCCACACCCTCCCTCTACTAGAGATGCAGCTTGTGAGGGTGTCCTGGCTCCACCCTCTAGGCCAAAAGGTTGCTGTCAAAAGGCAAATTCTCTCCCTGGCCCCAGTGCAGATGAATCTCCATGGAGGAGAGACAGCTGCTTGGGAAAAGGCCCCCTGGGCAGGGCGTTTTCTCCAGAGAATCCACTGGGAGAGTTCCTGCCAAATGCCAGTGCCAGCAACTAACAGCCGGCGTGCAGCTGCCTCTGAGTCAGTCCCAGTTCCGGCAGCGCCTGCAGACCCCTCCTATGCTCAGTTTTCCTAGCCAAGACCCCAAGGCTGGCAAACCATCCTGCTTATGGGAAGGAACGAACTTGTACTGAGCAAGAAACTTTACATTCCTGGTCTCATTTCACCCTCACGATGAGACTGCAGCAAGCACCCTGATCTTCCCATGTACCAGCTGTGAGACTGAACAAATTATTTAGCTGCCCTGAGCCACAGTTTCCTCATCTGTGAGCACTCAGTAAATATCCTTATTCATTAGATGACTTGTGCAGAGAAGGGAGCTGAGCCGTGGAGAGCAAAGTGCACTGTCCAAGATCATACAACTAACAAGTGACAAAACTGGAGTTGTTGGGCTTCAAAGTTCCATTCATTCATTTATTCACTCATTCATCCATCCATCAATTATTTATGAACTGGGCAATGGGTGCATACTCTAGCTCTCTTTTGACAGGCATATTATCTATTTCCCATCACTTCTCAGACCCTAGCATTCAAGTCAATTCAACTTTAAAAAGACACATGAAGTCTTTCCTATGTGTCAGCCACTGTGCAAGGAGCTGGTGTAAAGGATCTGGTTGAATCCTCAAGGCAGTCCTCAAGGCAATCCTTTGCAGATAACCATTTTTTCACAGGTGACAAAATGGGCCATTCAAAGAGGTAAAACAATTTACACAAGCTCATACAGATGGAAAAATGACAGAGCCTGGATGGAAACCTGGATCTACCTGACCCCAAGACCCATTTCCTCCATGTTGCTCCCTTCTCTCCACGGTGCTCTCATCTCCTCACCCTGGCCTGGCCCACAGCGAGGTAGGCTCTGGAAACTCCCATTGGCACCCACCCCTCGTAGGCCCTGGCCCAGCAGAGAAGGACTGCTGTCAGCCCTACTGGCCAGAGCTGCCTGGACCTCCGGACTCTGCTTCTCTCTGGCTCTACCCACTCGATGAACTTGACCCCTGGGTGACAGATCTATGAAAACCAGAACTTATTTATATTGTGCCTACTTCCAAAAAGGACATGAGGTAGGTTAAAGAATAAAGTGCAGGCCAAGGCTCAAAACATTGGACAAAAACAAAACCCAGATGTAAAGGAGCAGGGGAGGCTGGAAGTCAATGTTCTGAAGGACAATGGCCCATGTTCACAGGGCTCAGGAAATGGGCCATCCCACAGCACTGCTGTTGGAAAGCAGTTTCACAGTATGCGTCAAGAACTTTGCCTCACAAGTATCCATACTTTTGGGCACAGTCATCCCAAATCCCAGGAATATATTCTAAGGAAAAAGAACTTTTGAGCAAATTTAGTGCAACATTATTTACATTATCAAAGCACTGAAAACTGAAAGCAAATCTAAGTGCTAACACCTGGAAATAGCTAACACACCTATGAAAAGTAGGGTACATTTTTTATATCAGAGGTTGACAAACTATGGCAGGCAGGGCAATTCCAGCTCACAGCCATTTGTTGTAAATAAAGTTTTATGGAAACATAGACACACCCATTCATTTACATTTTATCTAGGGTTGCTTTGGCATGACAACAGCAGAGTTGATGAGGTGAAACAGAGACTGTTTGGTTTGAGAAGCCTAAAATATTGACTATAAGACCATTTACAAAAAAAGCTTATAAACCTCTGATCTACATGATGGCATATTATGTGACCATTAAGAATGATGTGATAAATGTGGCCTCTCTCTAAGCCAGGGGTTCTTAACCTTTTTTGTTCCATGGACCCCTTGCCAGTCAGGTGAAAACCACGGACCCCTTCTCAGAATGTAGTGGCAGATAGTTTATGACACTCAACTAGCATCGGGTCTAGCAACTACTGTAATTTCAAAGTATGGATGAACATAAGTGATTTTTCAAGATATGCAACAATTGTAATGTGATATGAAATGAATACTACTGTAATTTATTGCATACATTCATAAGTGAAGGAAATGCTAGATTTCAGTTGGAAGTCAGAGAAAATAAAGATAATAAGTTGATATTTTTCAATTCAAGCTCGTAGTCCTCCTGAAATCTTTCCACAGACCCCTTGCTCTAAGCCAAACTCAGCATATAAACTCACTACCTTCCCTTTGGCATGGGACATGACTTCCAGGGATAAGCCTCCCAGGCACCCAAGGGATTATTACCAAGTGTCAACTAGCGATGCATTTGGAAAACAGACCTTGACCAAAAGGGAGAAATATTAAATACAAATGAGTTCTTATGGCTAAGAGATTTCAAAGTGAGTCAGGAGGTCATTCCAGAGGTTACCCTTATGCACGTCTTAGGAGGTTCTCACAGTGCCTCAAGCGGGAGGGCTTCTGAGGGCTCTAGAAACATCTGGACACTATAGGCAGGGCAGACAACCCCAGGAATTCGGCATCCTGTCAGTGGACCTTACCTTGGAATATACAATAACCTATCCCCCAATATTTCAGAGTTGGACTATAATTTTTCTACACGTGGTTCTTATGCCCCTTTTATGTGAACCTATAATTAGCACAATACCCGTTAAATACGTGTCCCAGAGACTTAAATCTTCTCATTGTTCATATGCCGGTTGAGCCCTGAATCTCAGTAGAGTTGCAGCCAAAATCCACTCTCCAGTTCATCAGATTCATGCAGGACAACAAGCAAAATGATGATGAACAATGCCCCTCCCAGAAAAAAGAGAGTATCTACAACTGCAAGCAAGACAATTCCACCCATCTACCCCATGGAATCTAAGCCCCCTCTCAATCAGAAGCAGAGTGGGTATCACCATCCCAAAATCCTCAAGATTGAGGAATGAACAAACATAAGGGGGAAAATGCAACTATGGTCTAAAGTAGACTTATTATTATTCTAATAATGAAAGAACTTGTAACATTGATATAAAGGCAGTGGTCACAAGAGATTCTGAGGGGAGGGAGAGGGAAGAATAGGTGTAACATGGGGCATTTTTGGGACATTGGACTTGTTCTGCATGACACTACAATGATGGATACAGGCCATTATACATTTTGTCAAAACCTACAAAATTCTGTGGTGCAAAGTGTAAACTACAATGTAAACTATAGACCATGGTTAGTAGCAATACTTCAATATGGGTTCATCAACTGTAAAAATGTACCACACTAATGAAAGATGTTATTAATGGGGGAAACTGGGGGAGGGGAGGGGATGAGGTATATGGGATCCCCTATATTTTTGATGTAATATTTATGTAATCTAAAGCTTCATTAAAAATAAAAAAAATTTAAAAAGAATGATATGATAACATGAAAACATTTTAGATACCAGGTTGAGAAAAGCAAGTCACAAGGCTGTATATACTAGAAGAGTTCACCTTTGTAAAAAAAAATAAAACAACCTACAAACAAAAACACATGAAAACTAGACATAAAACAAACCAAACCAAACAAACAAAAAACCCAGAGAGAAACAGGTGAAAATTTTAACAGTTTTTTTAGGGTAAAAGATAATGGCTTGTTTTAGTTTTAGTTTTTTGTAGTGTCTTTATTTTCTAATTTTTAAGAAATATACAAGTATTTTATAATGGAAAACATAAACCTGTTTTAAAAAGAGAGATGCCTCGCTGAATATCTTAGTTCTGAGCATCCTACTAACCAGGGCAAAGAATAAAACAAAATGGAGTAAAACAAGATAGAGTTCAGGGCAACCAGGGCAACTTGGCCAGCTATAGCCCCTGCCAGCTCATGGGCACTGATTAGAGTCTGACTGCCTTGGCCAAGGTTGTCTCAGATGTTGGATAGGCATATCAGAGCTACACTGCCTAGAGTGGAGCAGGGGAAGGCAGGGACTAAAGTCTTTGAAGTAATTGAAGTAATTGTCCTCAGGAACTGGGAGACTCCTGGTAAGCTTCTAGGCCAATCTGAGTCCAGCAGTGTGCAAGTGATCCTAGTGCCCTGGAGAGTCAGCCCTGCTCAAGTCTAAAGGGCCAGCAGCTGGACCAGCACTCCTCCCTCCAGCCTGTTCTTCAAGCATTAGCCAGGAGATCCTGCTGCCTTTCTCATCTGCACACTCTGCATCTTCAGACCTCCCACATCCCCTTTTCTAACATTGAACGAACTCCAGAAATAATCCTTTAGTACTATCCAGAAATAGTCACTTTCAGGGGTAAAGATCCTAAGAGGTCATCTAGTCTACCACCCTCATTGACCAAAAGGCAAACGGGGGAAGAGCAGGGACCTGCCATTGACCCACTGTGTGACCTTGGGCAGTCAACATGATCTCTAATGTCACGCCAGCTCTGACAGTCCATGGTTCTGATTCAAAAGGATGAACACATGTAAAATGATAAATTAATCCCCCAGAACCACATGGAATGACTCTGACATGAAGGCCTGAGCCAGGGTCTGACTCCCCTCTTCCTCACCTCTCTTCTTCTGACAGTGGGGCCCTTGCACCTTTGCTCGTGGACCAATGGTCCCTCTTACAAGAAGGGAGCATCTCAAGCTTCTCCAGCTTCGACTTTCCAGCCCTGATAGTGTGACTGTTTCTCAGCCAACGCCCAACTTGTTCTTTGGTCCTGATCTGGTGTCCTGCTGTGGCCCCACACCCCAAGCCTCACTCCCCAGTCCCTGGGACTGCAGCAGTGGAAGGCTTCTGTCCTGATGGTGATGTAACATCATGCAGGACGAGGAGGAATAGGCAGGGCACGAGGAGGCGAAGGAAAGGCGGAGCCTGGAAATCAAGCCTGGTTACCTGCAAACATGGACCTCATGACAGAGTCCATAAGCGGGGCTCCCTTCCTCGCTCCCTCCTTGGCAGCTGCTGGGCCACAGCTTCAGGGGCTGATGCCAGTCAACACTCATTCACTGTCCAGGGGCCACTAAGTGACAAGTGGGAAAGGCTTGAGGTTTGGAACAAGACAGCTCCGTGTTAAAATCCCAGCTCTGCCCCTTAGAAGCTCTACGATCTTAAGGCCACCATGGGAAGGGTGGCTGCTCTGAGTCTCAGATTCACCAGCTGTAAAAGAAGGCTAATAGCCTCTCCATGAGTGGCCTTTGTGAGGACTATATGAAATACCTCGTCAAGTGCCTGGCTCTCAAGGAAGGTCACTTCCCTTTCGTCGCCTTTACTCAACAGCCCCGGCTGCACCTGGGCGCTGGCTGTCTCCTGATGCCAGAGACCACCTCTCTTAGCTGAGCAGCCAGGGCTGGCGCGATCCATTCCAATAATGCCCACCACGTGGCTGGCAGGGACCCGAGCACACTTGGTATATTAGAGATAAATACACGATCCAGGCACCTGATTCTAAACAGTGGACTATTCTGGGGATGTAATTGCTCACCAAGTGGAAGGCAGGCTCTGGGCAGTGACCAACCCTGGAGGGTCTGGACAAGCATCGGAGCAGCACACGGTGGAGCCAACACACCGAGGTGCAGGGACAGAGCTGCCAGCCAACGGGACACACATCCCAGAATGTAGCTGAACGAGGGTGCTTAGAAAACCTCTTGGGGGATTAGCAACTCAGCGTGAAAATGGGGAAACTGAGGCTCGGGGAGGCAAGTGTTTTATTCAGTCCTTCAACCAATGTGCCTCTAGCACCTGCTCAAGGCCAGACTCTGTGCTAGGCCCCTGGGACCTCAGTGTGTGGAGGAGGTGGATGGAACACATGCAGATGCGGTGCCTGGTGACAAGTGCAGGGGGAGGCACAGACAGGGTTATGGGAGCACAAAGGAGGCGCCTCCCCTAATCGTGTGACTTATTCATTCAGCAAATAAGCACGTGTTTCCACATGCTGGGCATTGGTCAGGAGCTGGAAACGCAGCTGTGAACAGAGCCTGGTCCCTGCCTTCATGGGGCTTATGTCTCATGGGGAGAAAGGCAACAACAGATAAATGAAGAGATATGTACTCTAATGCCAGGGGTTTGAGCACAATAAAGCAAAATAAAGCAGGGGAAGGGGACAGGGGGCTCCCAAAACTGGTCTACGCTTTAGGTGGATGGTCAGGGTTGATGCTAATGAGGACAAATTAACTTTAGCAAATGAGGAAGGCAGGGCAAAGAGGGGAAACCAAGGCCCCAATATGACCTGTCTCGGGGGTCCCATAGAACCTTCAACACAGCCTGGAGTTGCCCCAGGTCTTCTGTCGCACAGGCCAGGGCTGATCCCCTGCACATCATGCAAGCGCCTCCCCCCACGGTGCCCTCTCTACCTCCATCCTGCCCGCAGGAAAAGCACCGGGCAGCTCTGCTGGGCTCCTTGCTTGCCAGTCGCCTGTGCTGGCATCAGGCCACAGAGACTGGCTACCAGGCGTGGCAAGTCTGCTCCTCCCGTCCCCACCCTCCACCGACGTGGGGGCCTGGGTGTCAGTCAGACACACACGCTTCCTCGACTTCAGAGCTGTGTGATCTCAACAAGTTCAGCAGAGCAACTGTCAAAACTGGACATCTGTGCTACTCTCAGAGCTGCTGGGAGGATTAAATCAAGGAAGGCGTAAAATGCCAACAGGAGCCCGTAGCCCCCGGCAGGCGTGGCAAGCCCTAGGTAGCTTCCCTCCTTGCAAGGCCTGCTCCCGCCCCACTCTGGGCCCCCCGCTGCGGCATCGCTCCCAAGGCTCTCGCAGCCAGCTCCGTTTTCTTTTTCTGTGTCTGCTGTTGGCCTTGAACAAGACCACCAGCTCCCCAAGAGCAGCCTCTGGCTC
>JAQZBX010033942.1:0-25177 GCA_029593785.1 Cabassous unicinctus
ATCCATATCCAAAAGAAAGAAAGAGAATTCCTATCTCACACCTTATACAAAAGTTAACTCAAAATAGATCAAAGACCTAAATATAAAAGCTACATCCATAAATCATATAGTAGAAAATATGGGGAGACATCTTCAAGATCTTGTTATAGGTGGTAGTCTCTTAAGTTTTACACCCAAAGCACAAACAATGAAAGAAAAAAAGTAGATAAATAGTACTTCCTCAAAATTAAACACTTTAGTTCTTCAAAAGACTTTGTGAAGAAAGTAAAAAAGAAACCTCTCAATGGGAGAAAATATTTGGAAACTATATATCTAATCAGGGTTTGATTTCCATGTTATATAAAGAGATCATACAACTGAAGGTAAAAAGACAAGCAACCCAATTTTTTAAATGGGCAAAAGACTTGAATAGACATTTCTTCAAAGAGGAACTACAAATAACTAAAAAGCACAATCTGGACAGAATCTATGGTAAGGTGATGGGGGTGGCAGTGGACAGAAGTGATTTTGGTACAGTGTTGTGTGTGTGGCCGTTGGTGCTAGAGTGTAAGTGTGAGCATCCATTGCACTGGGTGTAGGGCTAGAGGAAGAAACAGGGAAATTCTGAGGAGGTCAAGGACTGTGGTTGCAAATACAATCATGGTAGTGTTATTTTGGCAACTATGGCAGCATTGAGTCACTGATGCAGTCACTGGTGTTGGTGCGGGGGGATATGTGGAGATGGGTGCAACAGGGGCATTCCTCTATGGAATATGAGTGTGTTCATGTTGTCATAGGCTGTTATCTCAGTTGAAGGGGACCACACAATAACCAACAAAATATTAAACTCCCATCCTGGGGAGTCCTGCTACATTCCCAAATAGAGTGGCAAGAATTTCTAGAGTACATAGCAATACCTAATAAAAGAGAACAGACCAATACACCAAGCCCTTGATATTAAGTCTTATACTTATGAACCTTATTCTTGTAAAATTGAAACTTATTCTAATGATAACTATTGCCTAGGAGATAACTCCTGAAAACCTTCTTGTTGTTCAAATATGGCCAAGCTCAGCAAATAAACTCACTTCTTCCCACCTCCCTCCGCCCAGCATGGGGCACTGAGGGATTAATATCAAGCACCAACCAGCAATGCATTTGGATAAAGACCTTGGGCAAAAGGGGGAAACATTAAATGCAAAAGAATTTTTATAGCTTAGAAATTTCAAAATGAGTCACAAGGTCATTCCAGAAGTTACACTTCTTCACCTCTGAGGTATATCTCACTAACTGCCACAATAAGGAATGCCTCCAGCAGGAGTGCCCCAAGGGCTCTAGAGACACCCAGACACTATACGCAAGGCACATAACCCCATGAAATAAGCACCATGTTGTTGGACCTTAGCTTGGAATAATGATAATCTATTTACCCATTGTAATAGAGTGAGATTCAGTTATAATTTCCCTATGCATGATTCTTCTACCCCTTTTATTGTAACCTATAATTATCACTATACCCATTAAATATGTATCACAGAGATTTAACGTTCAGTCTGTTCATGTGCTATTTGAGTCCTGAATCTCAGGAGAGTTGTGGCCAACACCTACTCCCCATTTCATTGGACTCATCCAGGACAACTAACAAAATGATGATGATGGACAACCCCATCCCAAAAAGAAAGAGTATCTACAACTGCAAAAAAAATGTTCCTTCCATCTGCCCCACAAGATCTAAACCCAATTTGAAGCAGAGTAGACATCACCATGCCCAAATCCTCAAGATCGAGGAATGAACAACATAAGGGGGGAATGCAAACATCAACCAAAGTAGACATTATTATTGTAGTAATAGAAGAACTTGTAACATTGATATAAATATGTGATTACCGGAGGTGATCATGGGAGAGGGAAGGAAAAATATGTGTAACATAGAGCATTTTTAGGACATAAGAATTATTCTGTATTATATTGCAATGACGGATACAGGCCATTATACATTTTGTCAAAACCTATAAAATTTTATGGTGCAAAGTGCAAACCATAATGTAACTATATACCTTGATTAGTGTCAATGCTTGAAATATGTTCATGAATATTAACAAGTCTATCACACTAATATAAAATGTTATTAATAGGGGAAGATGTGGGATGGGGAAGGGGTACAGTATATAAGAATCCCCTATACTTTTTATGTAACTTTAATATACTCTAAAATTTATCTAAAAATAAAGTTTATTATATGAAAAGAAACATCACAAACTATTAGGGAAATGCATCTCAAAACCACAATGCGGTGTAATTTCACACCTTATAAACTGGCCATTAGTAAATATGTAGAGTAGTGCAGCCTCTGTGGAAGACAATTTGGTGGTGCCTCAAGAGGCTCAACGTAGAACTGCCATATGAACCAGCAATCCCATTGTTAGTAATATACTCAGAAGAACTAAAAGCAAGGACACAAGCTGATGTTTGCACACCTATGTCCATAGCAGCATTATCCACAATTGTTAAATTATGGAACCAGACTAACAGTCCATTAGCTGATGAATGCATAAACAAAATGTGGTGTATACGTCAACGGAATACTATTCAGCTGTAAGGAGAAATTAAATTGGGATGCATATAACAACATGGATGAATTTTGAGGACATTATGTTGAGTGAAATAAGCCAGACCCAATAGGAAAAATATTGTATGGTCTCAGAAATATGAACTAAATGTCATAAGTGTTAAACTCACAGAGTTAAACTCTAGAATATAGGTTACTAGGAGATAGAATGTGGATTGAGAATTACAGTTGATGCTTAATGTATGAGGAATTGTTAAAAAGGTTTACTGAAAAGTTTAGATATGAATACAGTTGGTGGTAACACATTGTGGTGAGTAAAACTAATACTGCTGATTTATAAATGTGATTGTGGCTGAAAGGGGTAGTCTATGGACATAAATATCAATTGAAAGGAAGCTAGGGACAATCTAGGGAATGTATAACATAGTGATTTTATTGGAGGATGAAGATGTGGTTAATAGTATAAATAAAAGAATGTTCTTCTTTTACAAAGTGCTAAAATATTGTGATACATGTAAAACTACAACTAATGTAACTTATGGAAAATAGTTAACAGTAGCATGGTCATATTTTTGCAACAAAAAAGATATTATATCAATTCTAAGCGACGAAAACAAGGGGGTATAAGGGAATATGGGATTTTTCTTTTTGGACTAATGAAAACATTCTAAAATTGACTGAGGTGATGACAGCCCAACTCTGTAATGAAAGTGAGAGCCACTGCGTATAAACTGGGCATGGGACTGTATAACACAATGAATCCTGTGGTGAAAGATGGACAGTGCTTAACAGAACAAAAATGAGAATATTCTCTCATGAATTATAACAAATGTGTAATAGTAATTCAGTGTACTAAAAATCAGGTGACTTGGGGGGAAAATACACCAAATGTAAGATATGGACTAATTAGTAATATTTGGAAGGTGCTTTTTCATAGTTTGTAACAAATGTTTCACTACAAGGCAAGGTGCTGGTGCTGCGGTAATGTATGGGAGCCTGTGTGATGATATGTGTGTTTATTTTGTAAGTTCACAACTTTTATTATACAATTATTATTTGTGCATGTTCATGTCTGAATAATATACATCAATAAAAATATTTAAATGAAAAAATGTGTATAGACATAATTATACTGGAAGATTTAGTCAGAAAATTTAACATATTATCATATTAATAAATACCAATAAATAGTGGTTTATTAAAGAATAGAAGTGGAAAAACCAATCTTTATAAAACACAAATATAAGCATGCCATTTTATTTTCAAAAGACATTGAGGTAATTATTCATACATTTTTGTGCAGTTTCTGTTTTGCCATGATTTAAGGATTATTAGTCCCATTCATTCTATGAGTTCTGCAAATCTGTATCACTTGAATCTCATATCACTTAAGAGAAAATAAATGGAATTAAACTCAACAAAAAAAAGATGAGATTTCTAAAAAAAAAAAAGACATTGAGAAGGACAAATACTATAGGAGAATAGTAAATTATCCTATTATTTTTAAATCAATTTTATTGATATATATTAATAAGCATACAATTCATTTAAAGTGTACAATGAAAGGTATTTGGTATAATCATTTAGTTGTGCATGCATCATAATATTTTATTATCACAGTATTTTATTATTACACTGTTTTCATTATTTCAATTATAATAATAATAAACAAAAAAACACAGACAAACAAGCAAGCAAATTCTTCACTTCTCAATCTCTCTTTGTTTCCCCTACTGTGCATAACTGCTATTCCTGGCTATTCTTGCACAATTATTTATTTATTTATTAAGCAGTTTTATTGAGATATATTCACATATGTTTTATATTCTGATTCCTTTTAATGAAAAAAATCTGTTTCTTTAACAAATCAAAGACATAATGACTGTTATTGAAGTTTCTTTGCTAAATAATAAGATTCTTTAAGACATTTAGTAGCAACTAGAAAGGAAGAAATATAAACATTTCCTGTTTTGTTTTGTATTATTTTCAGAATAAAAATTGAGTTTTATTTCTTTGGATATACATATTATATTCTCATTGTAGCTGATTCAAATTATAAAGAAAATTATAATTAATAAAGCAGAAGTTATTTGAAATTTTGCTACTGTGAGAAATACAATAATTCCTTCAAAACCACAGCTTCCTAGATGTTGACATGTATACCCATCGACTAAACACATGCAAATGGAAAATATTATATGACATTATGGCATGTTATCTTTTGCTAATTTTTGCAGAAACAGAAGAAAGTTTTATAAATACATTTGCATTTCGTTACCTGTTAGAATGCATGTTGATGTCTTCACCACTCCTCTAAAACATTGCCTTTAATGTTTGTACAGTATTATCGGTTCAAATGTACTAAAATGTCTTAATCTGTTCTCCAACTAAGAGTGCTTTTCCTTAGGATTCAAATTTCGTGTTTGCATTATAAATTCAAACTTCAACAAACATTCCTGAAAAGACATATTTGTAATAATTATTTTTGGGTAAATATTGTTATTACTACAAGATGGGTTTTACTTGAATCACTTTTTAGAGTAAGAGGATAAAGATTTTGTTTTATTTGCAATTAAATGCCAAATTACAGTCCAAAAATCACGCAACAGCAAACGTAGAGAAATAGTATTCAGCCACATTGTATCAGAATGCAGTATTCATTCCAGGTGATTCAAATAAAATATTTTAAAGTACTATTTAAAAGGATTATTTATATAATGTGTTAGTTTCCTTGGTCTACCATAACAACTTACCAAAAATTAGGTGGCTTAAAACAATAGAAATTTATTCTCTCACAATAAAGGGGGCCAGAATCTCTATAGAAAACTCCTTCCTTGCCTCTTCCAGTTTCTGGTGGCTTTCAGCTTTCCTTGGCTAGTGACTGCATAACTCTGATCTGCCTCCATGGTCATGTTGCCTTCTCCTCTTCTGTGTGGTTGTCTAATCTCCTTCTGCCTCCCTATCTCATATAAGGGCACTGGTCGTTGAATTTAGGGCCCACTCTAATCCAGGAAGATCTTATATCAAAATCCTTAACTTCAAAAACCCTTTCTCAAAATAAAGTTACACTTGCAGGTTCTCAGTAGATCTATTTTGAGGGCCCACCATTCAATCCCATCACATGGGTATGGAGAGCCTATGAGGAAATACCAGAACCTTACAAGGACACAGATAATACCCAACTAAGACCTGAATCTACAAGGGAGGAAATGTTACTAGAGAACAGTGAGAGCTGGTTCCCCAGGTGATATCATCTTGGGGAGAACATAGGCAGATTCAAGGGGAAAATGAAAAGAAAACTCCATCCTCTCTGCTTCCAACATCTTAGCTACTGCTGTTGTTTCTCATTGGCTAAGTTTATCAAGAGGGTCAGAGAAATGCAGCAAATGCATCTAAAGGAATGAGAAAGATAGAGAAAATTCATCACAGTGCATCAATCTAATCCCTCGTTATATGATGCACTAAGTTATCTCTCATTGTTTTCTCCAGGTAATTTCTTAAGTCACTAGTTCACTATTACAGGCAATATTGGATTTCAACATTAGATCATTGCACTTATGCCTCAATTATATGAAGGCAGTTAATTTAAACCTGTGAAACAAAGTCCTCTTGACACAATGTGTACTTGTTAGCATAGTAGTAATTATTATTTAGGAATGCAGGAACAAAACTTGTTGTCATTGATTAAATTAAAGTCATTGCTTCATGTTAATAATTTAGGTAGTGATTTTCACAATGCCACAATGACATCTTTGTTCCTCAGGCTATATACAAGGGAATTCAATATCACAGTCTATATGGTATAGAAAAGAGAGCAGTTTCCCCATTCCTTCAGATTGATTTGATTCAGGTTGTAAATGAGTGATACTCGGTGTTCCATAGAATAAGACTACAACAATCAGGTGAGAAGAACAGGTGGAAAAGGCTTTAGAACTCCCTATTGCTGAAGATAATTTCAGAATATTGGAGACAATTTTGTCATAGGAAGTGGTAATCAACAGTAATGGAACCATGAAAAACAGCAAAGAAACCACATGGACCACCATGTCATTCACAAATATGTCCCCACAAGCAAGTTTGAGTATTGAGCAGATATCACAGAAGAAGTGATTGATTTGGTTTGATCCACAAAAGGGCAGAGAGAAAATCTGGCATGTCTCCCTAATCTCAAATGGAATTCCACTGATCCAGGAGCCAGCCAACAGCTGGATACAGGCCTTGTGGTTCATGACAAGAGGATAATGCAGAGGGTTACAAATGGCCACGTAGTGGTCATAGCCTATCACACGCAGGAGGAAACCCTCTGTGCCTCCAAACAAAAGAGCAAGACACATTTGCATAGCATACTCAAACGAAAAAATGCTTCCTTTCTGTGCCCAAATGTCTAGGTGCATTTTTGGGACAGTTACTGTTACATAACAGATTTCCAAAAAGAAAAAAAAATTCTAAGGAAAAAATGCATGGGGTTCTGGAGAGCAGAGTCAATTCTTGTTATTAGTATTGTGAGGCTGTTTCCCAACAGGATAATCAGATAGATGGCCAAAATCATCCCAAAAAGAAACCACTGGGGATTTGGAATATCAGAAAACCCCAGGAGAACACAATCCATCATTGTAGTGATGATAGTGATATTTTACTCTTCTGGTTTTATCTTGCTTTCCATCTGTGGATACACTAAATTCAAGATGGTTAATACTTTGAAATGTTTGAACCACATTCCCTTTTATGTTAATTGTATTAGATGCATGGATAAACCTATATTTGAAACATTAACTTGCTCTATTTCTAGGAAAAGTGAAGTGAAATTTCAGCAATGAACTGGTGTATCAATTTAATAATTAACATGGTGATATATTTTTTAGACTTGGATTCTAATATTATCAGAGATATTGAGAAGTGTGTACTGTTTTTCAGAATGTGTACTGTTTATTTTGGAGAAATGCTGTCTAATTATTTCATACCAATAAAGAATGGACTTATGCTAGAGGTATTTTTCATAGTTTACTTTAGCTGCATGATTATTTTTTTTCTGTGTAGATATCCTACCCAAAAAAGACAAACCTTTGTCCTTGCTGCTTTTACTTAATACTTCAAAGTGAGGTTTAAGATTTCCCCTTTAGTTCAATAAACTCAACTTTCTTAAACCAATTCTTTGTCACTGAGAGGATAAATATATGCCAAATTTTTGTTCTATTCTTATGTATCTATCTCATCACTTATACTAAATATGAAAAGCATTAAGGTCACCATACACTTCAATAACTTTTCCTATTGATACTCCCTATCCAGTGAAATATAAATATTAATTAACTTTTAACTCAATAAAGATTATGACCTAGTCATCATAATTTTTTAAATATTTCCCCCTCACCCATGAAAGATTCTATGCTCCATTGTCATCTAATCCCCTTGTAACTTAATCCAATGCCCTTTCTCTATTTTCCCTCCATAATTTTTCTTATAAAGGTCAACTTTGATTAAATCCAATTAATAATTTCTCTGGTCATGAATATAGTCAAGAACATGTGAATGGGATTAGAAAAAGCAAAAAATTGTCTTGCTTCACTTTATATTAATGTCCTCAGGTATCAAGCAGTCAAACTACTTTAAAATTCTCATTGCAGTTTCTTAAGGCTTTTTCTCTAACTTTCCAAAACATCTATGTATTTTTCCCCTCAAATCTACTATATCCTCCTTGTATTTGTCAGCCAAAGGGGTGCTAATGTGAAACACCAAAAATGGGTTGGTCTTTATAAAGGGTGTTTATTTGGGGTAGAAGTCCACAGATACCAGGCCATAAAGCATTAAGTTTCTTCTCTCACCACAGTCCATTGTCACGTGTTAGAGCAAGACAGCTGTCGGCGTTTGCGAGGGTTCAGGCTTCTGGGGTTCCTCTCTTCCCGGGGCTGCGTTTCTCTCCGGGCTTAGCTCCTGGTTCCTCCACAAGGTCAGCTGTAGACGATCAGGCAAATGGCTTGCTTCTCTTCTCCTGGGGCCTTCTTTCCAATATCAAAACTGCTTCTCAAAAGACTGCTTCTCTGTTCTTTGCCTTGCCTTTTATATTCGATTCCCCACCCACCAAGGGGTGGGGCTCAACGTCCTACTGATGTGGCCCAGTCAATGACTCAGTCATAACTCAATCATGCCCAGATTAACAGATCAGTTTACAAGCATGATGCAATTATATTTTGGAATTCATAATTACATCAAATTGGCCAATGGTTGCACTCCTCCACCTTATATAGCCCAATCACCTGATAATTTTGACATGATACCAAACACTGAGGAAATAAATCTGATCAGACAAGTATTATCTCATATTTCTGTATTTCTGTTATTGCTTATTTTCAGAGTTTCTTTAAATTAATTACTGTTATTATAAGTATTGTTTTTTATTATCATCATATGGAGTATGTCTAATTATATTTAACTTTATAATTAAGAATGTTAGAAGGCTACATATATTGATTTAACTAGTTAACTCATTCTCAGAAACTGTTCTCAGAATTTCATGTTCTTATGTCTTATTAGTTATATCTTGATCCTCAAATTTAGAACTATCTTTAAATAAGTCTTTTAGCATAAGAATGGCTTACTTTTATAGATCTCCATGAAACAATAAAGGAGAAATTATGTGTTTTTAAAAGTATAAACTTTTAAATATTCGTACTTCTTTTATCTCAGGATGCTACTATAATTCTGCAATATACTTTGCTTGCTTTTAAATACCAGTTGTTCTCCAATAGGAAACAGTTCCCCTGAGAGACTTCTCTCTAGTGCATCAATTTAATTTCTACCAGAATGTTTCTGTTTGGAAATCATTCTGGTTTAATTTTCAAAACATTTTTTTTTCTGGGTAGACCTTTTCTTTTCTGCAGTCCCTTCCAGGCAAAAAGCTTAAGCAAACTTTCTCCCCCAGTATAGGGGGACGTCCTTGGTAAAGCAGTGCCAATTATTTGTCTAGTAATACTTACAATAAAAAGCTAAAATCTCTTTAGTTATTGCATATCAGGCCCTTACTAATTGGTGTCAACTTGCTTGCCTTATCTTTATTCATATAATTCATCAAGACGGATTCTTTAGAATAATGTGGAGCATATTTTGCATATGAACATGCTGTCTTTGACTTTCTTCACTATAATGGGTACTGACATCCCTTTTTTAAAGTGGAATTCTGCATTCCTAGCATAACTTTTGTAAAAATAGAAGTGTTAGACCCCAAAGCTGGATGTAGACAAGAAAACTTTAGCATGAGAGTTAGGCAAAAGTTATATTTATTGTGTCTGCAGAGGCAAGGAGCCAAGGTCAGTCTAAAGCAACTCATATCTGACTCCCCATGCAGCAGTTTCACTCTTGCTTAAATGCCTAACTTTCTATTTAGCATTTGCTTTGATTACGCATTAGCTTTTTATGCACATGGATGAACATACATAGCTAGTTATATAATTGCATGATTATTATGCTCAGGAAATTACGCTTGCACATCTATTGCATGATTGAAAAAGGGGTGGATAACTGCAACTCAGGGTGGGAATTTTACTATGCTAATTAAGCAAGTTTAAGTGAGAAGAGCCAGGGGCTACTTCTGCACAGGTCCTGACAACTGGTTGAAGCTGGTTTTCAAACGTCATTGCTCCAGCAGGATTTTGTAACCACAAGCAACAGAATCTGGCACCAAGAGAGGGTTGCATCTCATTACCGTCTAATTTACATATGATTCTTTCCTTTGTATCCTAGCAACAGGGAGAGAAAGGGGAACAAACAAGCTACTTTCACGTATTCCATCATTTCACCCTACATCTATCAAAAGCATTTCTGCTGACAAAAATCTAGATGATTTTATTAATGTTATGATATCCACTCATATCATAGATATATCTCCATTGATTGATAGTGCTAAGGCATCACCAAATAAACATTTTAGATGTGTGAAGATGTTTCAATATGTTTCCATTCCACAGCTCTATGGTGCCATTAGGTCTAATGGAAAGACCTGACCATAACAAGGGCCCCAAATCAGGAATAAGCACTTCCAGCTGTTATCAGGGTAGGAAATCTCAGTGGTAGAGCTCTCCTCCCCACCAAACCAAAGGTTGTATAAATATGTGCTCTCAACATGAAGCTCCATGCAAAGCTGCCATCCACAGAACCTGACCCAAACAGTTGGCCTCCTTGGACTAGCCACCATGGGGATGGGATCTCTTCCTGTCTTCTTTTGGATATTTTGAACTGCATAAGGAATAGCATGGTCATTTTTGGGGAATCTCTGTTGTGTCTGAACCCATGTTCCCACAACACAGTGTACAGCAACTCATTCCACAAAGTACAGCTTGAGGCAAATTATAAGTCCATCCCCCACTAGGGCAGACCCTATCCTATCATCAAGAAGGATAGAAAAATTTGAATTTTTGTTGCATTCACCTGAAAATAAAAATAACTAAATATGTCAGTGGTTTAACAGTATAAAATAATATTTTACACTCATATCACAGTACAATTTTGTGGTCAATGATTAAAAAATGGTGGTTCCTTCCATCAATTAGTTTCACTGTTCCCTAAGTCTCCTGGTAGCCTCCCACTGGATCTTTAGCATCCAGTGAACTGAGAATTTAGGTTAGAAACAGAATAAGGAGCAAAGCCCCTCTTAATAGCTTTTGCAAATTAACATTTGAAACTTAAACTTTATAAATCCTGTAATTATTTTAGTAGTTGTTTTGTAGATACCCTAAGATATTCTAAGTTATCAGTCATAGCACTTATTGAAAGAGAGTTGTCCTTTTATATTTGCAATCTTTATTTCATTTTTCCTTTCCCCATTGCACTGGTGAGGCCCTCCTGTATAATATTTGATAGAAATAATGAAAGCAGACATCTTTACCTTGCTCTGACTCTTAGGAGAAAGTCCTCAATATTGCATCACAAATTATAATTTTAACTGTAGAATTTCTGTAAATGTGTTTTACTCCAATTGAATCAGATCCATTTTAATCCTATTTTGCTGAATGTACCAACCATGCATTCCAGGGATAATCTCTACTTGATGATATTTTCTGTTGATGATATTTTCAAAGATTTTAATACTATGTTCATGAGTCAAATTAGTGGCCTCATAAAAATGGTTTGTTCATAAATGGTTTGATCTCATAAATGCTTTAGCCTTTCTCCTCTGTTTGCTAGAAGAATTTGAATACTATTGCTGCTATTTATATCTTCAATGTTTGATAGAATTCACTTGGAAAACCATTAATACCTGTAATTTTCTTGGCAGATAGATTTTTGAAGACCAATTCAACTACACTATAAGACAGAGACCTATTCAAATTGTGTTACATTTTGCCTGACTTTTGGTATTTTGACCATTTTATCTAAGTGGTTGAATTAGTTGGCATAAAGATTTACATAGTTTCTTATTATCCTTTTGATATTTGTATAATCTTTAGTGACAATCTTTCTTTCATATTTAATTTGGAATTTTGTGTTTATCTTTTTTTTGCTTTATCATCCTTGATAGGTATTTAATAATTTCAATGATTTTTTCAAATAAACACCTTTAGTGGTGTTAGTTTTGTGTAATGTCTATTTGATTTTGTTGATTTCTGCTCTTATCGTTATTTCATTCCTTATAGTTACTTTGCATTCAGTTTTCTATAATTTTTCTAGCTTCTTAAATTGTAAGCTTAAGTTGTTTGTTTAAAAATTTCCCTCTTACTAACATTAGCATGCAAAATTCTGCATTTCTCACTAAATACTGCTGTAGATATATTTCACATATTTTGATTCTTTGTATTTTCATTATCATTCATCAAAATGTATTTCCAAATAATCTTGTATTGTCTCCTTGACTCAATGTTAAAAATATATGTTAATAAATTTATAAAAATTTCAGATCTTATTAAATACCTTACTTTTATCAATTTCTAATTTTATTGCATTCAGAAGAGATACTCCATATAATTACCACACTTTGAAATTTACAGACACCTGTTCTATGACCCAGCATATGGACTATCTTTAAAAATACACCAAGTGCACTTGAAAAGATTGCATGTCATGTTCTTGTTCTGGGTAGTATTGTTCAGATTATCTACTTTTTAATCTATTGATTTCTTGACATTTTAGGGTTCCATCAATGACTGAAAGATTGGTGTTAACATCTCCTACTGTATTTGTAGAATGATCAAATTAATTAAGTTTTACCTCCTTTATTTTGAAGCTCTGATTTTAGGTACATACTAATCTATGGTATTTATGTCTTCCTAATGAAATAACTCTCTCATTTTCAGTGATATGTTTCCTCTTAAAGCCATTTTATTCTGAAAATAATTATAGCCATGCCAGGCTTCCTATGCTGCTGCTTTCATGGTAATTTTTTCCCTATAAATTTACTTTTTTTAAAAAAAGATTTATTTTTATTTATTTATTCACACACTGCCCCTTGCCACTTGTGGTCACTGTCTGCTCTCTGTATCCATTCGCTGTGCATTCTTCTGTGTCTGCTTGTCTCCCTTTGCTGCATCATCTTGCTGCACCCGCTCACTGTGGGCGCGGGCTGTCAGCTCTCCAAAGGCACAGGCCAGCTTGCCTTCATCAGGAGATCCCAGGAATTGAACCTGGAGCCTCCCAAATGGTAGACGGGAGCCCAATCAATTGAGCCACATCCATTTTCCACCCTATTCATTTATTCTTAATTTATCTGTACCTTTCATCTTAAAGTGGTTTTCATGTGTATAGCATATATTTGACTCAATTTTTAATCCACTATCTACTTCTTAATTGTAGTGTTTAGGTATTTACCATTCAGTATACTCACTGATATATTTGGATTTAGCTGTATAAATTTTTTTAACTCTTTGCTTTTTGTTTTTTTTTTCCCCCTTTATTTGTTTACCCTCTATTTCCTTTTGGCATTGAGAAAAATCCTATTATGAACATTTTTCTACAGCTATGTGTTTGTGTTCACATTTAAATTCTATTAGGTATGTTTTTAACTTTCTGAGAAACTGCCATGCTATGTTTCACAGTGACTCTATTTTACATTCCCACCACCATTTTATGAGGAGTCCTAATTTTCTGCATCCTCACCAACACTTGCTGTTTTCCATTCTAGTAATAAAAGCCATCTTAGTGGCTGTGAATTGGTCTCTCATTTGAATTTGGATTTGTGTTTTGTTACTTGCTGATTATGTTGAGTATCTTTTTATGTGCATATGGGCCAATTGTATATATTCTTTGAAGCAATGTTCTTTGAAGAAATGTGTATTCAAGTATTTTTACTCATTTTTTAAATTGTGATGTTTGTCTTTTTCTTGTTGTATTTTAGTATTTCCTTATATATTTTTAATATTAAATAATTACCAGGT
Organism: Cabassous unicinctus; assembly: GCA_029593785.1. NCBI lineage: Eukaryota > Metazoa > Chordata > Mammalia > Cingulata > Chlamyphoridae > Cabassous > Cabassous unicinctus. The sequence continues at coordinate 13,909 of JAQZBX010033942.1, forward strand.
GTATAATTTATAAATATTTTCTCCAAGTCTCTAGATGGTATTTTTGCTTTCTTAATAATGTCTTGATAAATGCTTTGAATTTTGATGAAGTTAAACTATTCTTTTATAGCATATGTCTTTGGTATCATATTCATGAATCTATTGCTTAATACAATGTCCTAATGACTTTTTACCCAAGTTTTCTTCTTATGGTTTTAGTTTTTATATTTAAGATGATGATCCACTTTAAATTTTTATATATGGTATGAGTTCACAATCCAATTTCACTCGTTTGCATAAGAATATACAGTTTTCACTGCATTCACTGGTTGAAGAGATTATTCTCTCCTAGTTGGGTAGACTTGTTCACCTTGTTGAAAATCAATTGGCCATAGGTGTGAGAGGTTATTTCTAAACTCTCAATTATATCCCATTGGTCTATTTGTCTTTATTCCAGTAGCATACTGTTTTGTTTTACTATAGCTTTGTAATGTTTTGAAATTTGGAATGGAGAGCCTTCCAACTTTGTTCTTTCTCTTCTAAGCTGGTATTGGCTATCTAGGGCCACGTGCCATTTCATTTAAGTTTTATGATTTACTCTTCCATTTCTGAAAAAAAAAAAAAGGCTGCTGGGATATTTATTCAGATTGTATTAAATCTGTAAATAATTTTGGGTAGTATCGCCATCTTAGCAACATTAAATCTTTTGTTCCATGACCATGAGATGTCTTTACATTTTTTAGGTCTTTAATTTCTTTCAGCAATGATTTTTGTTTGTGTGTTTTACTGGGTAAGTCTTTTATATCCTCATTTAAATTTATTCTTAGATATCCTTTAAATGCTATTTTAAATGGAATCATTTTCTTGATTTTCTTTTTAGATTATTCATTGGTTGTGTATAAAGACAAGTTGATATCGTACTTTGCAACATTGCCAAGTTCATTTATTAGCACTAGTAGTTTTCTTGTGGATTCTTTGGGATTTTCTAAATATAGGACCATATGACCTGTGAATAAGACAGTTTCACTTTTTCCTTTCAAATATTCATGCTATTATTTATTTATTTTTCTAATTTCTCTGGCTAAAACTTTTTAGCCAGTAAATAAAGAAGTGAGTCTTGTCTTATTCCTGAGCTAAGGAGGAAAGCTTAGGTGTGTATGTGAGTGTGTTTTATATACATATATGCCCTTGATCATGTTAAAGGAGTTCCATTCTATCATTCTATTCCTAGTTCTCTGAGTGCTTTCACCAAGAAAGGGTGCTGCTTCCACTGTTCAGAGAAAGTTCTGAAACTGGTAAGCCAAGATGAGCATTCTGCATCAGTTTTTCAGGCTGTCTCTGGTGGTATTGGTGCAAATATGCATACTCCCCAATAGGCACACAAAAGTTACTCTGACACCTCCAGAACCTGGGACCCATACTGGGAGCATGGGCTTAGGATACTCCAAGCTGAGGAGGGAATGGGAAAAGAGGAAATAAAGGGACAGCACAGTTTTATTACTGATTTTAAATTGCCTTTTTCTTTGATTTGGTGTTCACCCAGTTACTGCAACCCTTTGACTATTTTCCAGAGTTCTTCTAATCTTTAAGTGTTTCTGAGGGGAGGGCAGAATCCTGCAGACTCTTAATCTGCCATATTGCTAACATCACAGCCCAGTAAGAGTCTTATTCTAAATTTTTAAACAGAGTTACATTATGCTAGTTTGCATTTTTAAAATTATTATTCAACATTCTCTACTAATTCTTTTAAACCATATCTGATACTTAGACTTTAAAATCTGTCAATGTCTTCCTACATTATAAAGTATATTTTAGTTACATTTTTTGGAATGCCTATAGGTGGTAGATTTTCTAATTTCATGCATATCTGAAAATGTCTCTCCCTTTCTTTTAGGAAACAAAATTCCCTGGCTAGAAGTAAGACTCTATTCTGAGCATAGTAGATCAAAATATAAAAGTCATCAAAGATAATATGAAGGAGAAAAAGTGTATACACTCTGTCTTAGTTTGTCAATGGCTGCCAATGCAAAGTACCGGAAATGAGTTGGCTTTTTGTAATGGGAACTTCATTTAGGCTAAAAGCTTACAGATCTGAGGCCAAGAGATGTCTAAATCAAGGTGCCATCAGAGTCAGCTACTGGTGACTGTTGTCCTGTCATATGGTGGAGATGGCAGTTGATCTCTGCCATGGTCCCTGCTTTCCCCTCCAGGATCTAAAATCTCCCAGAGCTCAGTTGTCTTCCGGGACTCTTCTTTCAGTCTTAGCTGCTCCAATTTCTTCCTGAGTTCACCTGTGGGTTATCAGGCACATGACTTCTCTCTTCAGTCTTGAGCTGCTCCATGAGCCCAGCCCCTTGGGGGCCTCTTTTTGTGCCTCTGAGCTCTGCTGATTCCAGACACTGGGAACTCTGTCAGCATCTCAGGGCTTTTCTGCCTTTCTGCAGCTGTAGGTGATGCTCTACTTTCTCCTTTCTCTCACATGGCAGGATAAAAAATGGCAGCTTGCTTTTTCTGTGTGTCTCTCTCTGTGTCTCCATAAGTATAAAGCTCCAGAAAGAGGACAGAGACCCAAACTGAGTCCCGCCTAACTGATGTAGTCCAGCCAAAAGAACCCATACCCACAGGAATGGATGACTGCAAGAACATAATACTTTTCTTTTGGGGTTTACTAAAATAACTTCAAACTGTTACACACTTAGACAGTTATTGTGTATCTTCTTTCAAGTTTTATTTATATTTGATTTCATTAAAATATATTCTACTTAATTATCCCATACTTACAATTTCAAATAATTCAGAAATGTAAAACTGTTAACTAGCTTGTTTTTTACAGAAAAACTTTGCTAAACCCTGGTTTTAAAAAATATGTTTAATTGTTCTCAATTCTGTGAGTCAGCAATTTGGACTGATCTGAGCTGGAAAAGTTCTTCCATATTCTATGTAATGTTTTCTAGGCTTATTCAAATGTTTGGTCCTCAGCTGGGATAGCTAGGGAAACTCTTCATTTGTTCTTTCATCCTTAAGAAGGCTATATAGGCTTTCTCTTGTAGTGTATAAGAATTCACAAAAACATAAACATCATATTTATTAAAGTATTTATCAATATGGACATTCATTTTAACCATTTTATGCTTAGCCAAATGGTGCTACAGTAAACATCGTTGAACAGTAATTTTTAAAATTGTTTGTTCTTCTTCATTAATCCCTCTGCATTCATGCTTTTATTTCCATGAGAAAATTGTCCAGTAATGCTTCTGTAGAGCCGAAGGATTTTGTAGTGTTTTATTTAAATTTTAAATAAAGAATGTTATGTTGGTTTCTAGAAAGATTTCAAAAATGGAGTGAGAAATGTCATGATTTCAATTATAGGACATAATATATATGCAATCATCTTGTTTAGGCATCTATCTTTTTCTAGTGAGGGGGAGTATTTATCTTTAAAAGTACCATTTTAAAATACATAAACAAAATTAGCATAACTCTGAGGACCTAAGAGTCCATTAAAAGAAAATGGTATCATAAGATTATTCATAAATGAAGGGCAAGTTTGAAAAGTAGATTTCAATTAAAGCTACATGTGAATTAAATACATGAAGCAATAATTTGTTAGTCCAAGTGTCTCACAATGGTAATGATTTGGGAAGGAATTTTCTCAATGCCTCTGTAACATCTTTGTTCTACAAACTATATATTATAGGATTAAACATTGGAGTTAAATGGTGTAGAAAAGAGAGAGCAGATTGTCTGTTCCTTCAGATGTATTTGATTTTGGCTTTAAATAGGTGACAGTAGCTGATCTATAGAATAAAATTACAAATTTGTGGTGAGAAAAGCAGGTGGAAAAAGCTTTGGTCTGTCTTGTTTTTGATGACAACTTCAGGATGGTTGAGATAATTCTCTTATAGGACTCAAGAATCAACAGAAAGGGAACAGTACAAACAAAACAACAAATATATAGGCCACCATCACATTCACAAAAATGTCCCCACAGGCCAGTTTGGGAATGGGGGTATGTCAGAGAAGAAATGGTTCATTTGGCGAAAGTAACAAAAAGGTAGAGAGAAAATTTGGCATGTCTGCCCTATTTCAACTGGAATTCCACTGATCCATGAGACAGTCACCAGCTGGATACACATCTTTGGATTCATGACAAGAGAATAGTTCAGTGGGTTATAAATGGCCACGTAGCGGTCATGGGCCATCATTGCCAGAAGAAGGCACTCTGTGGCTCCTAATATAAGGACAAAGCACATTTGTGTAGCACAGGCAAGAAAAAAAAAAAAGAAATATTTCCTTTCTGGGTCCAAAGATTCATAAGCATTCTAGGAAGAGTGACAGACACATAACAGTTTTCTAGGAAGGAAAAGTTGCTGAGAAAAAAATCCAAGGGGGTCTGAAGTATGGAATATACTCTTTTTATTACAATTATGATACAATTTCCCATCAGGAGAAGCATATAGATGACCAAAAATACTCCAAAAAGAACCCAGTGGAATTTGGAAATATCAGAAATGTCCAAGCGAACAAATTCCTTCATGGTAGTGAGATTTGATTCTGTAATTTTCAATTCATTTTCTGTCTGTGTATTTACATTTTTTGGTTGCATTTTCCTCTTTTGTAATTTGATTAGGACATTAGCATTGGACTTATAATTTCTCAGTTTCTCTGTGACACTTGGTTTCTTTGAATCTGAGAGATTTGATGTGAAACCAGGAACAATGACTTAAACTGCAGATAAAATCAATTTAATCAATTAAATGAACATAATTGATTTGTATTATTAGATTTGCATTCTAATCATACTAACAAGATCCAGACTTATATATTTTAATTCAATTTACAGTGTGAGAGGGGAAATGCACTGAAATATTTTCTTCCAGTCAAATACAGAATCATGATCCATTCCCTCTCCCCCTCTTTTATTTTTACCCCAGGATTTGCTCAATCAACCTCCCCTTTTAGAAAGTATTCTATTTCAAATATTGTTCATCCTTTAAATCTCAAATACACCTTTGAAACATTTTGTTTAATTTTTGCTCTTAATTTATACAGAATTTTAATCAATTAGAACTCTGCTTCTCCTTTCTTTCTTACTAGGGAATAAATGTCCTACATTTTTGTTTTGTATATGTCTCATCTTTTTAATTGAATTGTACACAGCTGAAGCCAGGTACTCTTTTTAAACATTTCCTTATCACCATCCCTGATATGGTAACTATTATATTTAACATTTATTAATTTATAACCTCAAGACATTTACCCAACACATTTATTTTATATTTCTCAATTTTATTCATATTGTGCTCCTTACTAGGGTTAGAATCCAAGCTTCACATTAAAATAAATTCCTACTACTAACTCTGATATGCTTTTCCTACATTCTTTCCATGATAAAAGTAGAGTCTTTGTTAAAGAAAACTGTTTAGTTTTCTGACCATGAATTAGAGCATCTCAGTAATGTTCAAGAAAAAACATACATCTTGTTGTGTTTTAAATTAGTAACCACAAATATCAATTGAGTAATTAATTCTGCTTAAAGATCCTACCAAATTTCCTGAATATATTTGCTCTAATTGTTCTCCAATTTTTTAACACAACTATGTTAAATAATGTTTTCTCTCCTCAAAGTTGTCTCCCCACCCATATCACCCATACCATACTACCCTCTATCCTTATTAACTAGTTATGTTATTTTATTGTTTGAGAAAAGCCAACACAAATTCAATTTAGTCTCATTAACCAATTTCTCATCTACATTTACCATAATAAGCTTTATTTTGCTTATCTACCTGTTGAATTTGGATGAAGTTTCCCATTGAATATTTCTCAAAACATTCTCACCTAGTCTTACTCTACAACAATATATTCCCTGTTCAAGCCAAACATTAAGAATGATTTATCCCTTTCTCCCACCCAGTATCATTCTATCAACCTTTCATTATTTGTGGTGTACCATAATCCTGTCATTAGGGAGAGGTATGTTGGTGGACATTGATTTGTATGATTTGACAATTTAAATGACCATATTTCAAGCTCTTGGGAATTGGCATAAACCAAACTGGCCATGGCACATCACTTACTCTTCCTGAAACTTTAAAATGTGCTACTGCTTCTCACCTCCATTGCTAACTCCTAGTTCAATCTATCTTTTCATTTCTGGGATTACTGTAATAGCCTCACTCCACCACAATTGATTCTGCTCAGAAAACACAGTGTGAGCATTTAAAAGATGAAAATCCTATCTTATTGCTGCCCTGTTGAAAATACCTCATCAATTCCTAATGCATTGAAATAAAGTTCAAATTCCTTCTCATAGATTACAAACTGCTGTGTAATTTGGCTTTGCCTATCTTTGTACCCTCAACTGCTAATACTCTCTCCTTACTTTTCACCCATACAGTGAATTCTGCTTTAGGCTTCTAAGAAAGTACAATGTAAAGACTTTCATTTTTTTTTCTTTTTTCTAGAATGCTTTTCACATGAATAATCTTTCTATTTAGGTCTTAGATCAGATGTCACTTTCTCAGAGAGTCCTTCCAAGTTTTATGATACAGATAATATTAGCACCATTTAATTATATCAGTGCCAAATTATTAGATATTGAAGGCTTTCTCCAATCAAAATGCACTCATGATTTCAGGTGTTTGACTTATTTAATGAATCTTGGTCCTCGAATTAAAAAATAGTCCTTAATTGAAATAGAATATCAACATATTAATAGAATATATTTACTTTATTCAGTTTTAGTGAAGTTGTTTCTTTCTCACTGATGAAGTTTTATGTTTTTGAATTTAAATGGTTTACAATCTATACCCACTTGCTTTTAAATTAACAAGTGTTCTTTATAGAGGAAACAATCACTTCTTCCCTGTGGGGATATCTCTTCTCCCTCTTCATATCAAAATTGCTAGCTAAATGCTCCTGTTTACAATTAATGTTGTGCTGTTCAAATAACTCTTTAATAATAGGCCTGATATTCTGCAATGGAATATAAATTTGTGTGCTTTTCATTTTTCAAATGCATTCAAAGTACATGTCCTGGAAGAAGACAAATTCTTAATTGCTGATATTTTCTGCAGGAAAATATTTCATCTGTTGTTTTCTCATTTTTTTTTCTACTTTACCTCCTATGATTCTTCTGAATAGACTTTTTAGCAAACCCTAGCTCTTTTTAGTATCATCTGAATATACTTTGTGTATTTCCTCATATTTAGGTTGTACTAGTTTGTTGTGTAAGGGTAGGAATTTGTTGTCTTGGGGTAATTTTTGAAAACAAATGCAATTTTGGCTTTTCGGAAATTTAAGATTATTTTATTTATATTATGATTTCCTCTCAGACACCGTGGGAGTCCCTGCATTGGCAAAACTTACTCATCAGTGAATAGAATAAACAAGGATTAAGAAAAGTATTTCATATAAAATACAAATGAAAATTTCCCCTCTCACATTGCTACATTAAATAATTTAACATTTCCCGATTTCAGTCCCCATTCATGCACTTTTTGGGGAGAACTATTCCAATCATGAACCTCAAGTTTCAGTTCAAAATGACCACCTTACTTTAGATTGTTTAGCTTCCGTTTAACTTGCTTCCCTCCTCCCAAGCCCCTATAGCAGAGCAAGCTTTCCTGTTGGAGTCCTACTTCCCTTCCTCATACCAAGAGAAGACTTGTCAAATTTTCATCCTTAGCCCTTTTCGTTAGCCATGAGGTGGTATTCCATCTCAATTCTTTTGCAACTCTTACATTTGGAGGTGGCAGTTAGTCACAAAATCTCTGATTTCCACTGCCTGGAAAAAAGAATACCCATCCCCAACTTTCCTGCCAGGAAGGCAGAATTAGACACCAATTGACAAAATAAGGATTTTGTATTTTCTGATGCCAGGAAAAAATGTGTCTTTTTGCAAATTTGTTCCAGGGCTAATACTTACTACTAATGAGGACAAATTTCTATATATAATGCTTATTAGCTTCCCCCCCCACCCCAGAGAGAGGTAGTGTGTGATTTACTAGTAAGTAGTAGAATCTGAAGTTGACTATATGGATTCTAATTAGATACTACTACCCACTAACTGGGTACCTCATGCAATTAACCTCTCCAAGTTAGTTTTCTCTTTTGTATAATATGGTTAGTAAAAGGGTATCAATTTCAAAAGGATTGAATGGATTATATACTGAGGAAGCACTTAGAGTAATGCCAGTCAAGTAATAAGTATTTTATAAGTGTATTTATTATAGTTCCTTCCAAAATCAAGGAGTCCTTAAAAGGACGCTTTCTCCTAGAAAATTGTGCCATTCTGGGGTTGGCTGCTGGTGATCCTGGTCCTTAGCTTTTCTGTCATATGACAATGCACACAATGGTCTCTCCGGCTTCTCCGTTTCATTCACCTCCAGCTTCTGGCTGCTTCCTGTGTGACCTTCTCCCTGTGTGTGACTTTCCTATAAGGCCTGCAGGAAAAGGATTAAGACTCATTCTGATTCAGCTGGGCCACCTTTAACTGAAGTAACCTCATCAAATGGTCATATTTACAAGAATTCCCACCCACAGGAAACATGTTATTCTGGGGTACAAACCTCCTAATTACCATGGTATTTATCATAAAAAGATATACTACAGTATATGATAACTCTGTATTTTCTGCATAATTTTTCTGTACACCTACAATTGCAGTAATAAAAAAATTAAACAAAATACACATTTATAAAATCCATCCTCACCCCTTACCACCGAGGCTAAAATATGACTCTTAATTTTGTGTATAATATTTTGCAGCATATATATTACTTAATATACAATAAAATATTAGAAAACAGCTTTTGTATAAATGCTAAATATTTTATATAGTCATATTGTGGATATCAAAATATCAGCTATGTAAATCCAAACGTTTTTTTCATGATTATAAAGGAGTTCCCCCTGAGGATGATAAATAGTATTTACCTATAATTTTCCTTAAAAATTCATGTTTAATTTTTGTTTGCATTTAATCTCCCTGGAACTAATCATGGTCTAATGAATATACAAGGTTTCCACTATTCTTTTATCATATGATTTATGAAGTGCATAAACATTGGGCATTGAAAATCTTTATGCTTCCCCAAGTGTGGGAGGAGGTGTTGGGGGGGGGGTGAGGGCGGTCCGGAGGCTCTGAGCGCGCTGCCCAAGAAAACCGAGGCGTGGACACCGTTTTGGCGTGGAATGCCGCAACCAATCAGGAGTGGATGCCTTTGCAGCTACCACAGCCAATCGGCTGCTGACATCTGTAGCAATCTCTCCTTACCGTGTGCTTTAAGATGGCCACCGCAGCTCGGCACCACCCCCTTTCTAGCATATACCTTATATGGACATCAACCCATCCCAACCAATCAGAATCTGCCCAGTATGCCTTACCCTTCCCCCGTTTCATCCCACCCCTCCTGCTCTTTATAAATATCAGATCCCGCCTAATAAAGTTGGACTTGGAAGCCCAGCCTCATCTCCGGAGCGTGTGGTAGTCTCCGTAATCTTTGCTCATCGTCCGCTGGTAACCGGGAAGTGTCTGTCTCCCCGCTCTTGTCTGCGGCTCGAGACGCAGACCCCGTCTTTTGGCTCGCTGTGCTCGGTGACGCCTGAGCCCGGTGGGCCGCAACCTCCCTCCCTTCGTCCCCCGACCGCCCGATCACCAAGGGAACCGCCCCCGGGGTAGTGATTGGTGGCGGCGGCAGGCGGCGGTGGTCAGCGGTAGTCGGCGATCGGCAGCGGAGCCTGCGAGGAATCACGCCGACACCCAAGGAGTTCTTAATTTCTCTCTATTATAATACAAAACATGGTTTTAATACATTTTAACTTATTTCATTCAATTTCTCTTAGATCAAATGATCAAATAGTACTCTTGATGACATTTTAAAATATATTCTCTTTTCTTTGCCTTCATTCCTAGTTTTCCAGACCAAATTAAGGATCATGTTTATCTAGCCATCTTGAAGTCAATAAGAACATTTTCATTGGGATTGTACAACAATTAGACTTTTGAAAGAATTATCATTTGTATGCTTCTCTAAATATTCAGGTAAACAGGAAAATTTGTAGTTTACCTCAAGTAGCTTGGACTTATTGTTTCCAGATTAGTGTGGTTTATTGGATAAGGAATATAAAGAAGAAACTAGGAGCTGGAGGGGAAGGTGTAGAAGATAAAGAAATATGCTTGTTTCTGTTTAAAGTGCTATGTACAATCTAGTTGAAAGTGCAAATTTAAGATGTGTATAAAGCCATAGAGCCTGCCTCCTCAGAGACCCTCCTGGTGCCACCTTGGACCACTCAACGGAGAGCAGGAGGTAGTAAGAACCTGAAGGAAATATATTGGGCAGCTCTATATGATTCCAACTGATGGCTGGCACTAGTAGGACACAGCCCTGAATGTAAAGGTATTGTTGAGGGCACTGAATCCCAGTAGATGCAGTATGAGTTGTAGTGCATTTTACTGGCCAGAAATACAGAGATGCTTTTGAATAGAGAAGAAATGACAGAAATCAGATACGTGATTCTCAGAGGCAGTTAAGACAGCAACAGCAACCATGGAGTCCATCACTGCAACCAGAAGGAGGGGGCCAGGAGATGAAGTAAAAACTTCATGTGAAATGAAATTAGGCCAAAAAAAATGGAGAAAAATATTAAGCTATTTTTAGGTTCATAAATCAATTTTGTAGTTTAGATTTAGATTTGAAATTATTCTTGCTATTCAAGGACTGATACTTTTAATGACATTGTTTTGGGTTAATAAAGATTGAAGAAGTATCTTTATATTTAGTTTAAATTCTTCTATTGGGGAACATGACTTTTTTGCCTAATTTTTTTTTGTTGATTTTTAAATGCATTGTTATTGTCATTATTATTAATAATTAGACATTAAATTTTAGAAAGAGCATCTCATCTGTTTTTGGATGAAAATGTTAGGGCATTGCTCATAAAGAACTTTTCAGACCAATTTTGGTAGGTGAGGGTGTATAGCTAAAGTTTTGCTGTGGATAAGATGCTGCTAGTATTTTGGGGTGATTTAGTGTAAAACCTTCTCCTCATTTCATTTAAGAGTGGCTGGCATTTGTCCATGAATGGAAGACGATGTCACAACCACGCCATCTTACACCAAAGCCTTTCTCTTTGGCCACATTCCTGCAACATAAGGAATTTTGGGGAAAGTATTCAATTCTTTTTTTTTTTTTTAATGTATCTGAAATAGGCTTTTCAAAAGATGTTTTTATTTTTATGTCCCTGTTTAGTATGTGTAAATCATAAGTCAGCTAAGTATGTATAT